>SMSQ01018648.1:0-19787 GCA_019453375.1 Ctenoplectra terminalis | reverse complement strand
AAAAAAAAAAAAAGAAGAGATGCGATACGAAAAATAGAATACAAAAGAGACTACGATCGTTCACAACACCGACACACAATTAGGAAGAGCACAAGAATCAGGTTACACTGGACATTACGTGTTAAGGATTGCTACGGTGAACGATGTGTACGGAAAGAGAGCCGGTTGCTAACTGACGATAACTGATGCCTCGATAGCTAAGCTGAGCCGCGATCATCTGGTCGGTTCTTGGTGGAGGGGAACGAACAGCTGGTGGGGAGATTTTGCCGGTTCTTCGGGCCTGCGATTGGTCGACAGGGCCGTAGCAACAGCGCGTACCAGGCCAGTGTCGTCAAAGCGAAATTCTGATAAAGCTCATAAAAAAAAGAGGGTTTTGCTTTCTGATAATTCGTGATTCATCGCAACGTTTCACGAATATGTAACTCGGCGATGCGCTCGCGTAAGAGACGACAAGAAAAAGAAGAAGACGAAGAACAGCGGGGGCGTTGGTGTAGGAAGGTATAGATACGAGGCTGGTGCACGCAGGCGAGCCGGCTTGATCAGCTGATGCCTTAGCAACAGGAGTACGAACTGTGCTAAAAATATCGATCCCATCTGATTATCGGTACGATGCAAGTTTGTAACGTGTTATGCGGTAGCTGGTAAAAGTAAACGAAGAACACCGACTTGTCGTACACTTCCCTTGACTCGATCGCGCGGTTGAAACAGATCGGGAGAAAGTTAAAGTCATGAGCTCGGAACCGTGTTGCTACACACGGGACCGAAAGGTGTAGGGTGTACGTGGTTGCCGCCCGATTTAAATCTCCGCGTTCACGCTCGTTTGTTACCTGCTACTTTATCATCGTTTTCCCGAAACGACAACTGCCAATCTCTCTCTCTCACTCTCTCTCCTTGCATAATTGAAAAGTATACAATCTTCGAAGGCGGGGACGTTCGCTTTGTTTATCAGCGTTAATGAAGAGGCTCTTTCTAAGAGGGGAAGCATTATCGGGATGGGTGTATGTACGAGTAACGCTACGATTCGCGAATATTCATCGCGGAGAACATTCGTCGTAAACGTTCGGATCAATGAAACTCCGACTCTCTTTGTGATCAGGGGAAAGAAAATGAAGAGCCATTCAGAGCCTTTAAGGTTCCTTTGTCTTCCAAGGACAACGCGAAATAAAGACTTTGAAGGAAACGAAGAAGGGCTCTTCCCCCTTTCATTTCCGCAAAATACTGACGACCCTTTGTCGCGAGCACGAAACGTTACGATGGAAACGCGACACGGAATTCTTCGTGCGAGCTAACCGAAAATCCTTCGCGTCTAACTAGACGGCTTCTTATCGGCGTAAGAATGAAAGCACCGTGTCAGCTCTCGCGACGTCCAGCACAATAACGTTGATTGCGCCTAGTCTCGCCGCTTTTTCGATGACGATCGATGACGTCCGGCCATTGATCGAACGCCGTTTCAAACGGCTCTAGAGCCAGACACGAGCGGTATCGATCGTCACGAGCGTCCGTGGAACGGCATCTTTCGAACCGGAAAATATCTACCAAGTTATACGATAGATACGTTTAATATGAAACTAACGAAACCGCGAAAAACGTGTCACGATACTTTCCGTTGTTCCAACGATGATCGTATCGATTCCGCGTTACAATTTTCCGGTATAACGCCGGAAGAAAAATACAGCGGCTCGTTCGACCGAGTTCCCAGAAGAAAACGATTTAAAGGGATCGGAGCAGCTTGCACGGTCCCAGCTTGACGGAGGGGAGACGCCATCTTTTGAAGCGTAACCACAGTTTCGAGATCTTCTCGGTCAATCGGTTTCCACGAAGGTCGACGATCTCTCAACCGGGACCGCGCGCTACCGGCGATGAGAGGCACCCAGGTTTCTATTATTTCATATTCCCGGGAGCGGGCATTTGGGCGAGGTTAGTATTGGAAGCGCGAAGAGGTCAACGCTCGGGAAAGCGCCTCTCGTACGGCACTGCCATACGATATTATAGGCCCCGTCGCTCGGAAATCCCCTTCCCCCGGTAACCACCACCTCCAACAGACCACTCTCTCTCGTTCTCTCTCGCTTTCTGTTGCTCTTTCACCCTGAACTCTCTCTCTCTCTCTCTTTCTCTATTTTTCTCTTGCTCTCTATGCCCGTTTTCCTGTCTTTTTCCTGCTCTCTCGCAGTTTAACCGTCTCTTTCCATCCCACGCCCCCACCCCCGTGCACTCTCCCGCGGTGTCTCTTTCCCTCGGCTTTCTCTTGTTCATTCCGTTTGCCGGTATATCGCTACGTGCCTTTTCCTCCGTTTCCACGCCCTCCTCCAACACCCATTCGTCTTTCTCTCTCCGCTTCAACCCTTTGTTTCCCTCTCCGTCTCTTCTCCGATCTCTGCCTCGTCCCCGTGCACCGTCTCCCACCCTCCAGGAGCAACCATGCAACACTCTCGGTGACTTCGTTTTGTTCTTGCTTTCTCCGCTTTTCCACCTTTTTTTCTAACCACCCCTCTGCCGTTGCACGCGTCACCGTCTATCCCGTGACCGTTCACCGTGTCTCTCTCTATCTTTCTTCCTCTCTCGTGTTCCTTCTTTGCCGGCGTGCAGTAGCTTTCAGCCGGTCGCACGCATTGTGCCGTTATAACGGAGAGAGAACTGCTCTCTATCCGACGCAACGGTCAGCTGTTAACAGCGAAATCGTCGAGATGGCCTCGCCAGACGCCACCAGATAGCACAGACTGGTTAATTGGCGATCGAGGATCGTGAAAACCGCCCCTTGCTACACCGCGACCCCTATTATCTGTCCTCGGACGCTTCACGATTAGAATGGTCGGTCTTTCGGTCAGTGGGATCGTCGAACGTGAGGTTACGAGTCGGAACGATTTCATTTTCTGCGACGAAGAAGCCTCTCGATGATAAGAAGCGTGCATCAGGACGAGAACACCAGTGCAAAGACGTTCTGGAAAACAACGAAACGATTGATCGACGCTTCTAATCAACCGATCGGTCTTCCTTCTTCCTCGCTTTGCCCCGAACGAGCAAGAGAGCGACGTTGAATCGGCGAATCAAGGCCACCGATGTAAAAAAACACTTAGAATCCTTTCGCAGCGATGAGTCACACAGCGTACCTAGCGAGGTATTACGTGGCAATGAAACGTTCCAGCTGTAACGTTACCAGCTAACGTTCCATTGTAACGAGCTACAAATTGCCGGTACGGATGGACGAGACGCGTTCATCTTCGATCGCGAACCAGCCTATAGACTTGTTCCGTCCGAGAGGGAATCCCCTTCTCGTTGCCTTCCTGTCGCGTATCCGATTCCTCGTCTTGTCGTGCCTCGCAACGGAGGAAATTTTGTAACTGTGTTGACCTCTCATCGATGCAAGCAGGTATCTTTAACGCGGCTAATAAAATGAAAAGAAAAATCGGAAAAGCGAAGGACGCCGATGCACCTTCGACTCGCAAGGAAATGAGTCACCGCGACATCGTGCCACGAAACGACTCCCGATAAGCGTCGTTACGGTGGATCTAGCGAGATAAAAGAGGGTCACGAATTCGCTGGTGAAAGAAGGGCTGTCGCTGTAGATGATCGACGTGCACGTGCCAAAGACACGCGATCCACCGTGACGATAGAGAGTCGAAGCAGGAAAGTAATGTCGCGGAAGCCAAGAGGCGTTCGGCCTGTTTCCGGAGCGGCGAGTAAATCAAGAGGGGAGTTCTGTTGGACTCTCTTGGCTCTTCCCTTTGGCTCTTCCCCTTGGCTCTTTCCCTTGGCTCGTCCTCTTTGTCGTTCCCGCTGCACAATGATGCTCCGCGGACCGAGAACTCGTACAGGCTATTCGGGAGGATCGTAAAGTTGCGGACACGCACAGCCTGACACTTTCTCCCTTTCATGCAGCGCGAGTCGCGGACTTGCCTCGGAACGGGGAACGGAAAGGATTAATGTCCCTTTTTTCTTGTGCGAGTTACCGCAATCGTGGATCGTACAACGCTGTTTCGTTTTATTTTATTTATTTATTTATTTATTTTTTTCTTTTTCCTTTCAAAGAGATGCTTTATAAACTCGTTCTCTTCCGTATCGCCGATCGAGAACTCCCTAATCTTTGATGTTTAAACAAAATATTTAAAAATTGGAACTTTGTGCGCGTTGCTCGTTATCGTGGTGTAAGAATCGAGCAATCTATGTGTACGATATTAAGTTGTTTTCATAAGGAGTTCAAAGGTGTACGTGTGTACCACTCAGCTCGTGTGTAGACGCTTCGACCGATTAATGGTACCTTTGTTCGAGGTATGACTCAAGTTAGCCGACTTTCCGACTTTTTCCTTGAATAGTACATTATCGGACTATGCTGAACGGTTTTATGACACGATCCGCGGTTTCGAGCACGTGGCATCGCTGGATCGTCATTGTTCCTTTGCCAACGGCGTATCCTTGTAAACGTTTTCGGAACAATGGAGCAAGGAACCGAAAGGGAGAGGAAGATCGAATTTGGTATTAAATTTGTATGTCTAAAATTAAAATAAACTCTTGCTGCCTGCTATTCCTATTCTTCGAACAATCGAACTTGTAACATTCACAGTGGAATGACTTTCAATTCGTAATTACGTTCTCATAGAATTGCAACATTACGATTTGGTTAGTGGTTAAGTGCAACGATCTGACACACATAGACGATGATTCAACAATGACTAACACAGGGGAGATCGGTGATAAACGAATTTCACGAAGGACAATAGTTCGATTCTTGCGTCTAATCGGAGCCAGTGGGATCTTAATTAACCGGCTGTCAATTAACGCTCTCGAATCGGTGAAAAATCAATTAGAAGAAATTGGAGCGCGTTATCAGTGCTCTGCTGCGAAAGTTTCGCGGAATTCCAGCAACATTTATCGGGGGGCGTAGCTCAGATGGTAGAGCGCTCGCTTAGCATGCGAGAGGTACCGGGATCGATGCCCGGCGCCTCCAAGGAGCTTTTTTTTTCCCTCAAATATTTAACAAACTAGTCATCAACGTCCAAACACTGTTATTAAAGTCCTGTCGCTTTTTTAAATTGGACATTAAATTGAACGAAAAGAAAAAAGTAGGTACTTTTTCATTATCCGTAACTACTTACCACCAAAATATTGGCCTTCCGAAGTTAAAAGAAAAAGTTAACAGTGAGTTTCTTTTCCATTTAGTTCCACTTTTTTTAAAATTCTCCATCCATTAATTTCGTTACGACAGTGACATTAGGAAATTGAAATTTTGTACCAAAAAACGATAACTTGTTTAAGACATAAAATATGTAAGACTTCGTACCGTGTAATTTTCTATGTTAAAAAAGGATCGATTATAGAATGACATGATAGATAGGTTAAAAAGGTGTGCTACTCGATATACCAATTGCCACGAAGCCATAAATTGAAACTCGGTATCGGTGAACAAGAGAAAGGCGTAGAATGTTTGAACGCGTGCGGTATCCCATGAAACGAGCATGTGTCCAACTCAATGGGAGACGTATCGAACATTTGTCGTAAACGAAGGTCGCATTTCACTATCGGCAAACGTTCCACGTTCCCCTGGTCCCACGTCTATCGCGAGCTGGTAGTTTGACGAGTCTTGACAAGCAAGCTACCCGTGACGATATCGTGAACACTTAACGGTCTTTCCTACTCTTAGAGTCAATTTACAAAAAAAAGAAAGTCAACTCGTCTAAAATACACTCACGAAACAATGTTTGCTCTTTGTAATAGTTCAACCGTGCTATCGATACGATTATGTCATCTACGCTCGCGAAACAGAGTCTCGTAAAAATCACATAAAAATCGCTTAACAGTCGCGTAAGACCCGATGCAGAACGACTTTTGTCCGCGCGATCTAGCTGCGATCATATTTGTTTCTTTCTTTTCCAAATGAAAAACAACGAAAACGCGCGGACAAAAATCGGTCGCGTGGATCGGCTCCAAAAATCGCATCTATCTTTGCGTATAAATCATGAATGGTCCGCATAAATGATTACGAAGGATGCAGATTAGATCATCGTCTAAATTTCGATGTCAATAAGGACGATAAATACGAGGCTATCTCTGCGTACGTCCACGCGACATCCATCGTTCGACGATGTTGAAACAGAGAGCGGTGTTGAAGATTGTGATACGCGGTCGTATTGTTTGTCTCTCGAATCGATCCGGTTTTAACAGTGACAAGTAGTTGGTCGCGAGCCTGTTGCATTATCGTACCAAACAGCTGCGGTACAAAGATTTTCTCTAATGACACGCACACCGATCGACTGTTTCAAAAACATCTCGCAAACACGCGGTCAACTGTAGTATATAGTATCGTACACAGACGTTTCTTTGCTCCATTGTGTAAGAATACAGTGACGCAAAGCTGTATCGCGTTGCTCCATATTTGGGGTTGCTACAGCTGTTGCTATAGAGTATTGTAGACGCTGTACACGCTGGCCACGAGAGGCGTAATTTAGACGGAAAGGTTAAAAGGGAAAATGGATACAATGGGCAGAGACCTTCGAACGGTTCGCTACTTAGCGCTCGACCACTTTGTTGAAAGCACTTTTGCCGATTACGTTAAGCACGGGAAACGTGGCATGAAAAGAGTAATGTCGAACGTGTACACGTGCCTTAATCGAGAGATAGTAGCGCAGAAACGTGAATATGAAACGAGGTATAATAAAACAGTAACGAGCGACGCGTCAGATAAGTAGATTACAGCTTTTTTTTTTCTTTCTTTCTTTTCTCTTTTTTCACGATCGATAACTAGTACCGAAATAACAATGGATAAATGTTCTCCGTTCAATGGAAAAGGAAATTTAACAGTCCCGTGCGGTATTTTATTGGTCGAGCAAAACCATGGCGCAGTTCGAACGAGCAACACCGATATTGCCAAGTACGATCCCTCGGCATGATTCCACGCGACAGAATTTTGCAATAACAATGCACTCGGCTGATAAAGCACAGATATCCGTGTCATCCCGACACGCTGATTGTGAGTCGACCGACCGTTTCGTTTCACGAAAACATCGGACTCTGAACATTATCGGGGCCGGTGAACATACGACCGCATTATCTGCGAGTCTATTGACAGCAGAATATCAATAATAGAAGACGAAAATGCAAACCTTTTCTTATTGGTCGAAAAACAATAAGCGGTATCGATCGATCGCTGTTAAGGTGATCCTCCTTTGCCAATCGTTGTTCAAATTTCATTGTCATATTGCGAAACTTCGTGTAACTTTCGATACGACAAACAAAATGTAATTTCACGAAGCTTATCTTGATAAAAAAATCAAATCACAGAATGATACATTTTTTAATTTAACGAGTGGCAAAGAATGATCTACGAGATCTATAAAGTAAAATTTGAAAGAAGTATCACAGGAAATGGCTACTCCAGATTTGAATTATCCAAAATAAGCGAAGAAAAACAACACCTACGTAGATCCTATCTGGTCTCGATTTTGAAAATTGTTCGACTGTTTTGCTCGAGCTCTCGACGAGTGATTTTTCACGCCGCTTAAGGCCAGCCTGAAATAGACATCTTGCATAATTTCCGTGGTACACCAAGCAGTACCCGATATCGTAAACTCGATAATCTGTTTACGGAATATTGGACGAACCGTTTGATTGCTGCACTTTCGGCCGATAAACGAGCGACTCACGCGGCTCTAACACCTGATAACGTCGAACAACCAAGAGGAAACCGGGACCGTGAACCTTGAGCTATTGACGAGCCACGGCCTTCCTCGATCGTTCACGCATCTGCGTAACATCTGTTTTTCTACAGATTTCGTTCCTTTTTTTCGCATCACAATGGCACACGTTGAATACGCGCGAACAAAAGATTCTTTTAACGATACGTCGTACATCTTGAAGCAATTTGTAAAAAACAAAAAAGAAAAACCAAGTGTCGAAACAAACTTAAGAAACGTAACAAAGGATGTGGTAAATCGTCCAAAATTATAGACGTCTACTTCAAGCCATGCGTAGTCCATCTTTAAACTATTTAAATATTTTTATCGAAATATAAAAAGATTACAGCTATTCTGTATAGGTAATCTCGATAAGTTTGCTCTTTACACTTTCGCAAGTTAATCTATCGATTGGACCGATCGGAAGAGTATCGAGCACTCGAGAAGAATATTGGAAGCGAAAAAAAAAAAAAAAAGAAAAACTTTTCTGGTTTATTGAGAATCCACCAACGTGTAATCTATCGCTCGAGATTTTAAGCTGGGATCACGAGTAACGAGATTTTGTGGCATATCGTATCGACGTTCGAGCAGATACAAGAACGATGGTTAAGAAGTTGTTTGTACAAGCTGTCGAGTTTCATTAAGAACATGGGCATCGAGAAAAAAAAAAATTATCGTGTCAAAAGAAAGGGACAAAGATGGGACATTTGGTAGCCAGGCAGGCATCGGTGACGCAAAATATGGAATAAATACGGTGCTCGAGATATCGGAAAAATAAAAGAAAAAAAATATATAACCACCTCCGCCTCGAGCTGCCGAAAGACGTAGGCGAAAAATTATCTGCAACGTTTTCCAGCCTTCCATCTATCGGCATCCGTTCGACGCAAACATCGGTCGAAAATTTCGTAAACAGCGATATCGAGCGGCAAACATCGTCGTCGCAATATTTTTCCGATTGCACCGAAAATTCAAGCCACGATATCGCTTTGCGATATCATTGTTCGATCCGACATTGATTTTCTTTTTCCTGTTTTTCGTTTTTTCGTTCCCCGTATTTGATTGCGTCCTTGGAACAATTGTTGATTCATTTACTTTTGGTATTGCGAAATACAGAAATTTATTTGTTCGCTCTAATTGAACTTTTTTTTTTCTTTTCAGAACAAACGAACCGGGTAGATCAAATTGGTATTTGTGGAATATATATATAGTTTTATCTGTTAACTTCGTTTTTCACGTATCGTGTAAATACTGTATTGTTGCCAATTTATCTTTGCCTTGACTTTTAAACGAAAGTTAATAAAACGAAGTGTTATTTGTAAATAGGCGAGCACGTTTCGTTAAAAAAAGAATGCGATAACAGTCGAGAAAAAATAAGGTCAAGCAGGATGACGCGTTGTTCAAAATTGCCTCATCGCGTTTAAAAAAAAGAAAAGAAAAGAAAAGAAAAAGAAATTTCCCATATCCAAAGCCTTGATACCACGTTACAATTTTATCCTTATCTCATTTCTGTCCCGTCGAGTCCTATTTCCATCGATGCAACAAAACCCACCCCGTTACCATTATTCTTATTACCATTATCAAAATCGTCCACGACAAGGACGTCGAAGCGTTCCCACGAACAGCGCAAGGGTGGTTTTTACGTTGGAATAAATTTATCAAATTACACGGTATCGCATTGTGATCAGAGGGCAGTTTCATCCCTCGGCGCGACGAGGTTCCTTTTGTCGCGGACGCCGCCGAATCGATACACACCCTTGGCTATTGGTGGCCAACTTTTATGCGGTAGTAAATTAACGAAAGCTTGCAGAGGAAACGCGGTAAAGCGTGCCACGGTGGCGAAAAACTTACCGGTCCGGTCATAAAATTCTAGACGTACATTTAGCCGATACTCGCGTCCCCCATCGAACGTCCTTTTCCTCTGGATACGATCTACGGGGTCGCGAAGGATCGGGGAACATACGCGCGACGCGTTTTACGATCGAGATATAAAACTGTGTCAAACAATGTATCACATCCCTGCTCATTTTCCTACGATCGTAAAGTACCAGGGGTCGATCGATCGTTCTGGAAGGGAGCATCCCCTGTTGAGACCGTCATTAGTGGATACGATTCGAAGTAGTTATCGACAATAGTCGTAAATATGAAACGACGATGAAAAAAAAAAAAGAAAAAGAAACAGAAAGAAATAAAACAAATTTCTGTCTCGATGAATCGATACACAGGGATCGAGAAAAGCGGCGCTTTTGGTTAGGCGCAAACGACGAATCCCTTTCCCGTTCCCCCGTCACGAAGTCAGCCGTGACAGCGGAAGGGTGCAAAAGTGATTGCGGGCCATGTGTCAACGGAATAATAAAAGGTCCCCATCGAAGGACGTGGCTCGTCTGAAATTGCGTGCCTCACGAGTAATAATGCCTCGACGCGACAGCTCGAGAGAAAGAATCCCGCAGCCGGTCCACGGCAGGAACCTTTATGAACCTCGGAAAGAGAAACTGACTGATTCCAGATCCCATAGAAACACGTTTCGTTTCCGGCAGAACGGACGAGATTGTTAAAAGGAAACGGTACGAGTCCCTTTTCTTCGAACATCCTTCTTATCGTCAATGATGCTCGACGATCGTTCGATCGCGTAACATGCGATTAACGTGAAAACTCGAACGACAGAGGGGACGTTACGGTTGAAAGAGCTCCACCACCCCCTGCTTTTTCCGTCGAAACAGTCGATGTCCCCGTGGAAATGCGATTTCACTGGTAACTTGCGATTCGTGGCGGTTGATAGAGGGAAAGTAAATTGAGTGGTCCAGCCGAATAAGAGAGCACCCTTCGTTTCCGCCGCTTTGTACGGGGCGGCAGAGATTGTATTAGACGAAGCTATGACGGTGTTCGTGGAACGCATAAAAGGCCGTTTACAACCCCAGCGGATTCAGCTGGATCCCGTGACTGGCACGAGCTATTATACCCAGAGCTTGCACGGAAAATTAAAGACACGGCCAAATTATTTACAAACAGGAAGCCGAACGTTGTTGCCCGTTTCCCGTGTGCGTACGACGGGACTTCTGAGAGAGATCAGCTGTTTCCGAACCAGAGGATCGGCAGATAGTTGGGACGGGTAGCTGTTTCGTGTTAGGGTTGCAGGGGTGGTTTCGGGGAACGCTACCAACGCATTAGGGTGCTCCAAGGTCGTTCTAATATTTATGGGAGACCGTGAACATTTAGGGGATGAAACGTTTGCGTCGAGGTGAGGGATTTACGCGAAACGCAAATTCGTTTTGGATCGAACGAAAGTTGGAATCGAGACGAGAGGGATTCTCGGTTCGTAATCGAGGGTATCGGTGTTTTGACAAGAGAGATTCGACTTTGTGGAACGGAGCAAGGGGGAGGAAGGGGGCGAAGATCGATGGGATGAAAAAAACACAGCATAATTATCGACGATCGGTAAACAACGAACTCGGTTATCGTACGACTGATGCAACACGGAAGCGAGTTTCGTCAGCTGCTGCAAATAGACGACTCGGGACTATAGATAGACTTAATCGCTCGTAATTGTGCATTTTTCTAACGATACCGCGGATAACGATCGTAAAGCTTGCCAACAATCGGATCGAAACACCCTCGAATCATCCTTTGTTCTTCGGGGGCAACTGGTGATGAATCACGCGAATATTAAAGAGGATGGTCGTTTCGTTTTCTCCTTTTTGAAATTATATCGGAACTACTGGTACGTTCACTCGCGACCACCGATGAATTGAAAGCAAATATTCTTCGATGACTTTAAACAACCCCTATAAAACATCCTTCGTGCGTTCAATATCCTTCGAATAAAACGAATCTTTGAAAGCTCTCGAATTTTTATCGCGGTACGTGACCAACGAATTATCAGCACCCCTTATCCAGAAGAATTTTCCAGCAGGAAAAAAAGATTTATAGAAAATTATATAAATTATTGTCAACAAGGAACCAGGAAAAATCAGAGTTCTCGATACCACAGACTTTTATCTGGAAATTTATTCTACAGTCTCCAGATAAATTTCTGTGAGCAATTCTATTCTGTGTTCGCGTCGTCGGTCAACACACAAAGCTTATCCAACGCTTCTATCGTGACCCATATTTACACGAGGGGTGATTATTCCTCCTTGATTTTCCCCTCCTCGTAGTTCATTTCAAAGAACAGGCCATTGTTGCGTTCGAGGGTACCGCGCTATTCGAATTGAAACGTATTTTCGTTTCATCCACCCAAGAACTTACCCCTTCGCTCGGAACACGTCATAACAAAATTGATCGACAATTTGTTACCCGTTGTCTTCCTATTCGAGAAAGCTTTCACGCCTGAATACGCGATCTCGCGATTATAAAATCGTTACAAGCGACTTCTGTCGTTTCGAAACAAAGTTCGCGTTGTTCCGCTGCAACGATACGTTGCGCCGAAGCAAATATTGAACGCTCTTCTCATCTTACTTTATCTTCTGCATATAACAGAACAAATACTCGTCCACGGGACGCTCGTTTTCGCGTTTCGACTAATTTGAAAGCTTAATCGGCATAAAGAATTCGAAAAATGCATATCCTTATCGAAAAGCGCTTCGATAGACGTTGATTCCTCGCGTTGAAATCACTACAGGCCGACCACCACCTTCTTTCTCAAGTCTCTCGTAACAACGTGACTAATCGCACCGTTTTGAAACGACGTTTATCACTCCATCGCACAACGATACAGTGTTATTGAAACGTACATACATTAAAATACGTGCACACGTAATTGCTACGAAAATAGCTGCCTTATCTCTGCGGGTAATGTCACGATTAACCACGAAAACACACTATCGTATCATGGAAGAAAATCGGTAAGGAACAAAGGGTTCGAAATGTTCGTGGGTTTTATCAGAACCCTCCGACTATCGATTCCTTTCGGAGCATTCAAATCACTCTCTACACGGCTGGTCCACCCTATTTTCTCGTCCACGGTCTACACCGTTCGTCCATCCTTCTCTCGAGGCCATCGTTCCCCCTTTCCTACCTTAGCCTCTCGAGGATCGTCACGAAATCCCTTTCCCTTTAAACGACCGTCGTCCTTGCCCAACAGGAATCCTGAGGAGCGTTTTCCACGTCAGCCTTTCCTTTCTAACCCCGTAACCTATCTCGCAGAAATAAACCCTACTGACAGTCAGACCGGTGAAATTAGTGACTCGTGCATAATGGCCGCGTAGAGTACGCTCGACGAACGGCGAGTACCGGAGAAAAATATATTTTCTACACGGTCGACGATGAAACTACCATGACCGATTGATACGAGTCACGGAGATCCTCGCGTCGAGTGAAAACGAAAACTGTTACACGCGTATTGTTTTACAGTCCTCGAGATTTCACGTCTTTTAATCTTTATTCGAAATTACTCGGATAATTTCTGAATTCCTGCTGAAACAAATTTTCATCGACACACCGACGATTGAAAATAAACGTATCAATATTTCTGGCTGAAAGTTAATGGGAGACTTAATATCGTATTCATATCAACGCGTAGGATATACGTATAGACTGAAGAATGAAGAGATGCAGAACGAAATAAAAGGTCACAAGTTCACCAGTCTCTGTAGCATTTAATAAGGTTACGAAAGCGAAACTTTGTACGAGCATAACGATTCACGATCGGCGGACGCGTAAACAACGAGAAGCTACTAAACTCGTTCGATTCGCGCCTGAAAGGGAACCTATATTTGGTAATTAAATTGGAAACTAAATTCAGGCATACATATGTAACGACCACAGTGACCGCGCTCCCGTGGAACAAAGAGGCTCGCTGTGAAGCTCGAGCCAGTAGTCGTGATCCCAGATTATAAGCGAGGCGTTAAAGTCACATTGCAAAACCGGTCTTGCATGCAGTAGCCAGACCTTACCGAGCGGAGAATGCAGTAAAATTACCAAGCAATTGTATCCACGTGCCGTGGACGACGAAAGGACAAGTAGTTTCGGTTTTCTGATCTCAGCTGCAACGTTGGCTGCGCTACCGATGATTAATTGAACGATACACCGCGATCGAATCTACTGGGTTTCGTTACGCTGTCCCTACATTCCTCTCGTGACTGATAAAAGATTGATCATGACTAATGAAAGTGTTTCGTCTGTACCTTTTCCTTTCTAGAATATTAAATTATTTTTTATTTCATTTTATTTATTTTCCATCTCAAAGAATTCTAGTTGATATAATAGAAGTTTTGCGAAGAATTGTATCTTTCGCTGAATCTATTATCATTCGATAAAATGGAACGTCATGCATTTCACACCACCGTTATCAATCGGCTGTTCTTACGCTCCATTATCTTACACTTTCTACACGTATCGGGGTACCGTCGCGAAGAGAACCTTAAAGTTCGACCTTCAACTTGTACCACTCGAGATGTATTCTACGTTACACTTTCGAGATCGTTCCATTGCGCGATTATGATCTGGAATGACTTTTAAGCGGTGGGTCGTCCAACTTATTTTTCAGAATCACTCCTCACCTTGCAGAATATGATGCTACTGATATTCTTAATAAAAAAGAAACAATTTAAAAAATAAAAGAAGAAAGAAAGAAGGAAACTTAAAATTTTTTTAATGCGACAAAAATAACAGTTATGGTAACTTTCCAAATCCTATCGCTATTCTGACCGCTATCTTATAAATTAGAATGAGACATTATTTTGACGCTATTGCGCAACATTGGTACACACTCGTCTCGTCAAACGTAACATATCGATTATCCGCGAAACTGGACTTACGAAATCATACAGCGCGACATTCCATCGTCACCATTTTTCTGGTCTGAATCATCATTAAGATTTCTTTCAAACGAACGATCGTTGGTGAAATGGGAGGTTTGATAATGGAAGGCTCATCCAAGGCTCATCCATTTCCTCCCGCCCATACCTGCTTCTCTCGTCGACCATTCTCGAAACAGCCTTAGGCTGATTTAAGACCATAAAAGCTTCTCTCTCTTTCTCTCCAACACTCGGTGCCTTATGAAAATTTATGCAAATGAAAGGCATGAACGTCGAACAAACGACCGGACGGGATCACGGTAATTAAAAGTGTGTCGGCAAAGCGGAGTCGAGTAACGTCGATAATTAAAATTAGAGGCGTTGTAATCGCGACGACGGAAAGAGAGAATCGTTATTTTTTCTTTTCTTTTCTTTTAATAAGACATTCGTCTGAAAACGGATCGAAAACATTGCCGGGAAAAGGAAGAAAGAACGATAGAAGTTTCCCGAAGAACGATCCAGAGAGAACGTTGGTATTTTTCTTTCGGCCGTCACGTCGCGTACAAAAAAACGTGGCCAAGGGAAAAACGTGCTCGTCTCTCCAGATCGCCTATCCAGGTTAATTTCTACTCCAGCAACCGTCTCGGAAAATTCCATGAACCTTTTGTGCGCAGAGCACGGAACGATAGACGCTTCCTTAAAGAGGGACCCTTGCCAGCTATACATAAACGCCTTCTGCACCCTTGATTCGGGGCCAAGAATACAGGTAGCCAGCGCTCCTTCCAGAATTTTCCAAACGAAACAAAACGAACTTGATGTTTCCATGAAACATATATATTTATGCATCCGTGTTAAAAAGTAACGGATAATTGCACGATTTAATAATTTTCAATAATAAACAGAATCGACCGAAACTTCTGGCTAATGACGGTTTCAAGGCCAAGATAAAACCCTCGCATGATTTACCAGTTTTTATCGTGTCTCGGACGTTAATGACGCAACAGTCCGTTTCTTTTCGAATTTCTCCTGACGCAACCCTTGTCTACCGACGCGCAAGACGACCTAGGAAAACGAGAAAGGGACGAGCAAACGACAAATCAAGGCGATAAGCGATAACGAGCAGACAGACGTACGTATGTATTTATTTCGATTCGATTTCTCCTCGGAACAACGTCGTTCACGCCTTCACGGGACATTTAGCCTAGCACGCGTTCGGTGCTCTTCGAAGCGAACTGCCTAGATTAATGCAAATATTATTGCTAACGTTACGGTTCGAGCTTTTGTTCATATAATTCGATCATTTTTTAACCGGTCGCGTACAATTTAGCCGCGCAGCGTAACACCGAGGTATTATATGTTCATTGAACGGCCGGTTTTTTTCATTAGATGGATTAATTTAATTAAAAGCAAGAGCTGTACGCGCGTGTGGCACGCGAACGAACGATCCATCGATTGGAAAGCTGTACTCGAAAGAATAAAAATAAAAATACGGTAATTGACGAGAACGTAACGATTCTATTTTGCCGAGAATAAAGTGTATCAAAATTTTCGATTCCATATCACTCTTCTCACCATTGGAATTGTAAATATAATTCGTAGGTGGAATACGAACACCCGTTCGCTGTTCGGTTGAGTACTTGTGTGAAATGGAGAAGAAAGGGAGAAGGAAAGAAACAAAAGATCCGAAACGGTCTTGGGAAGGAGGGAGATTCGGTAAACAAGGCAATTCCAAGACGATGAATTATTTAAAGGAAGTGCGATACGAAAATAGAGGTGCGATTCACGAGTCGATTACCTGCCTCGAAACTTTTCCACTGGCGTGACCGCCGGACGCGCCACGTGAATCGAAGAGAAATATTTTTTCCACCGTTCTCGTTCAATTAGTCATGGGTTACGGCCTCGAGTCGGTAACACTTGATGACTTAATTTCAAATTATCCTCTACGCTCTTTTTATTTTCTCTTCTTTCCCCTCAAATGTTTCATAAACGTTGCGAAGTCGTAAAAATGAGAGAAGAGAAGATAACTATTAAATACCTCATATTTTGTTTGTAGAAACAAAGTCGGTAAATCTCCCTGTTTCCTGTTTCCACAACGAGGCGAGAAAAATATCGAATAATCAAATGGTTGATTAATGTTCTCGGAATTGATAAACGAAACCAAATGCTGGAATGAAATATTCTGCGCGATCTTTTTTTCTATTTTTCTCTTCGGCGATAAAAGTCTATCGGTACGCACGATGAATAAAAACGTGTAATTTTTACGTCGATAGTGCTACTTTATTTTCGAATCGTCGACAATTTTTATTGCCGTTAAATAAGCCACTAAATTTTCGAGCGTCTAAATGTTGGAGAATCTCGTGAAGAGCACCTCTATCGCTTTTAAAAAGCTATATCGCTGGTATTTATACCATCGTTCAAGAATTTGACCAAGAATGTGCCGAAAACATATGCCGGCTACCATCTGTTGTTTGCCATTCGATGTCAAGCTTCCATGCATCTCGTCGATCGTTAGCCGGTCGACATAGATTTTACGTAAACGCTGTATCAACTTTTATAAGCGTGGCGCCATTCAGGCGAAATCAGGCTGTGGTTGCTCGATATTCGTTCACCGTTCGATCGAACGGTTATTGGGGACCGATGCTCGAATAAAATTCATTATTTATAGGGAAGCACAGGCGGAAGAACGCGGAAGACAAGATTAAAAATAAAAATAAAAGAGAGAAAAGAAACAAAAAATGTAAAAGAAGAGAAAAATCGATTCAACCGAGGGAACAATAGGCAACTGGCCATTATACTCGACGCTTCAACGTGAAATGCAATTCAGGCACACCTGTAACGACACGGCCATCGCTCGTAAAAAAAAAAAAATATCCATCCAGGTCGGCGAACGAAAAATGAATTCCCCGCGACGATGGTGGCACCGAAGACGCGAATTTCCATACGGTAATATGTCACCGGACTGCATAACTCGATCGAATACAAAGGATCGGTATTTTTCGCCGGAAGCGGCCTGGCAACGAGCAAGAAACACGCGAATAGAAACAAGAAAAAAAAAGTTTATTAACAGAGCAAACGTTTCACCGATGAAATATCGATCCTAATAATCCCGTTTATGCCGTTCTTCGAAATATCGCCAAGTAAGTCTAATAGAATTTCAAAGTAAAGCGAAAGGTTATAGGAAAACGAGAAAATTTCGACATATAAATAGCAGCCAGAGAAGAGACCGAGAGCAGACAGGATGGAAAATCGTTATCGAGATATCTGGCAAACGGCAAAAAACAAGATAATGAACGGAAGTGACGCGAACTCGTGAAACTGGCCAAGCGATAAGTGAAACGATCGGCTCGTAAATCACCAGAATGACGGATGGGAAGGGTGTAGGAGGATGTACCGATCGTTTATTGGCAGTCATGCGATCCGCGTGGCATCAAGATCGTCCTGCCAGGCCGGCTACTTCTGTATTCATGCTATGCACTGCATTGTGTACACGTTGCACATGCAACTGCAGATGTATGCACATGCATTTAGGTCGGGCCGGTGTCTCTGGCCGCGCGTATGTACGCCGCTGCAAAATTAGCTCCACGTTCTGCCTTTCGTTCTGTTACCAGGCGGGAGACCGCTGAATCTCTCCCCCGCTAGGACTTCTTCCTTCCATTGATTTATACTCGAATGAAATCATTCGTGGATAAACATCTGCGTTAGAAATAATCGGCCGCGAGAAATAGCTCTCTCGGTCGATCGGCAAAACGCCACGGGAAAGCACGAGAAGAGATTTACGTCATTCGGAGCAACACGTGCACGGAGGTTAATTTCTTGTTGCTCTGATATATTTCAATGTTTCGATGAAGAGTATAGGTTAGTACTGGTGAACTAAGAATTTACATTCGGTGTAACAAGTGTTTGCGCACAACTGTAATCACTTTAATAGTTGTATACCGATCAATTGAATTCAAACGATACTGAATTTTCTGTTATTTACGGGTACTTCTGGATGATTAAAAAATTTAGTACGGTGGAACTGAAACCTAGAAGCTCGTCATAAAGTAGCCAATTTGAAAATACGGATGCGTGGAAATGCTGTCTGTAGCTCAAAACTAGAATCTTCCACTCCGTGCATCCTCGAATACGACGGAAAATGAAGTAACACCCTCGGTGCATTTTCATTCCCGAGAACAGCTAGGTGTGCTCGAGCACCCTCGCCCTTGATGCACGCAGAGCGCAGCGATTGCCGCAATTACGACTGCAGATAAGATTACGTAAAGCGTGAGTTTGGCTGCTCTAGTCGGACCTCCGAGCTCGCGAGCGGCCAGAAGAGGAAGAAATAGATGCACAGTGAAAAAGGTGGCGGTGAAGGGGAAAAAACGTTGTAGAGGGAGAAGAACGAGGATGTTGAAGAGAACAGAAACGAGGAGGAATTGGTCGGAGCAAACCGAGGGAGGGAAAGAGAGCCACGGAGAGAGAAAAAGGAACGAGCGAGCGGGAAAGAAGGAGAAAGAGAGGGATTCGTATGACTGCTGGCACCAAGCAGTCTGCTCCGCTCACCTCGCTATTCCCACAAGCAATGCCAGCCCGAGATTGCTGCTCGGTACTTGACTTGCGTTCACGAGCGTTCACGAACACGTACGAATGGCGTACATCGACGCGTACCGTCGACCAGTTGCCCCGGAGAAGAGAACCGTCCACTCGCCACCAGCGAACACATAAATATTCGAGTTCCTTTCCTGGAACACGTGTTCACGAGCACCCAAGTAGAGCTCGTTTCAGAAAAGCTCGCCTAGGTCCCTTTAAAAAAACCCACAGGGGATCGTTTTTCTTGTTTCATGGAAAAGCGGGGTGGTTTCGGAGAAAATGGAGAACACGTGTCGTTTCTGTCGTTCGTCTTTGTTTTCTGTATCATTGACTTTTTATTGTGTTTGCAGAAAATATCTGCAAGTATCTGGATGTTAAAATTCAGTAACAGGTCCTATCGTTTGTTTCTTTACCGAGCATACCGTGTCGCGACTCCTCGCGGAGTTCCGCCTGCAAAATCATACCCCGATCGGCGCCGATATCTGGCGCAAAATTTAATTTGACAGCAGTGGTTGAATGGAAAATTCATATTCCTCAAAGGAACCGAGCGAACAATGCACCAGACGCGTCCAATAAGACGAACCGAATATTTCGCGAGAAGCTTCTGACAAAGGGGTTGAAATGCAAACGGTTCGGACGATCAGAGGAAAAACGGATCAGCCTTGCATCGTGTTGGCGCCTGCCGCGATCCTTCGCGATATTCCTCTCAAAATAGCACCCTCGAAATCGGAGAAAATCGATCGTGTATTCCGAGATCCACGCTCGAGGTGCAAAGAAAACGTAACGAAATGAGAAAAAAGGGGATAGGGTGAGAAAAAAAAAA
>SMSQ01018647.1:120568-132595 GCA_019453375.1 Ctenoplectra terminalis | reverse complement strand
ATTTCTGTCAAAGAATTCAAAATGATAAACGCGAAAAAGGAAATTAAATCTTTATTCATATTTGTTACATAAAAACACAGAAAATCCCTAAAAATGCACCATTCTTGATTTGTATAATTTATATAAAAATTACAAACTCATTTTGTACTAAATTAACACTATAACTATCGACGATTCAAATACACATATTTCTGTCAAAGAATTCAAAATGATAAATGGAAAAAATATAAAATAGAAGGAAATTAAAACTTTGTTCGTATTTGTTACATAAAAACACAGAAAATCCCTAAAAATGCATCATTCTTGATTTATACAATTTATATAAAAATTACGAACTCATTTCGACCACCTGGATAGTTCCAGTGTTAACAAAAACTGAAAATTAACTCGCGATCACAATAATTCTTCTGACACATAACTTGGCATCTGATGCGATATAAACAGCGTTGGATACCGTAAAAATATCCACGTACAGCCATAATTACAAATAAGTCACGGATAGGTTTCTAAAATAAAAAGAACGTATCAATCTAACGACGAGCGAAAAGAAAAAGTAACTACAGCTCGTAGAGAAACAATCACCGTTAGGTTAATCAGAACAAAGTTGGAGTTTCTTCGGATCACGGAAAAACGGGTCCCCTGGCCTCGATAAAAAATTTCCTTCCTCTATGCTACGCGACATTTTCCGCCCCTTGGATCAATGTCTTCCTATCGCGGAGGTGAATCTACTTATCCGAGGGTTATCACGGTATAGAACAGGAACCTTATAACCGAGGCTCCGGCACAGAAAATCATCAAAGATCATGTTATTAATAGCGAAGAGGTATAAAACGAAGTTGGACGGAGGAACAACGGTGTTCAGTATCGATAACGTAATAACGTAAATGCAATTCGAACCGTAGCAAAACGAATTCGATGAGGTGATATTCGAAGTCGACTTTTATAAGATGGAAATCTGACCTTTTCGTTAAAATGGAAAAATTCCGATCGAGGAATATAATTCCGAGGGATAAAAAGAAATTTAAAACGAAGTACGAAATTGTTTTAATTAAACATTGAATCGATCGCAGATTTTTACACATCTTACTTTTATTTTTTTTTATTTCCAAATATTAATCCCTGGTATTTCTAAATTTTTTTTAAGCGTTGAAAAAGAAATCCTGAAGCGTTGGAAATGAGAAAAGTAAAAAGAATAACGATAAACGTTTGCGATTAATTTGTTTAAATAACACTAATATCACTGTCCTAATTTATACCACATGGATAATTTATTTAAATAACACTAATATTACTGTCCTAATTTATACCACATGGATAATTTAATTAAATAACACTAATATTACTGTCCTAATTTATACCACATATTCGTATCTAGGACGAATAGTGCACAAAAATAAATTCAATAATGGTAATTTCAAGGAAGGAAGAAGCGTGGCGCGGACTTTTCAATGAAATTCTATTAAAAACGATAAGCAAAAAAAATAAAAGACGACGAAAAAGGTCAGAAATGGAGAGAACAAGTATGAAATAACTGGACGGATTTTTCAATCCTCTTGATGCGAAGGAAGAAGGCTTATAACTGTTCTCAATTGATGTTTCTTGAGACCAATCGAGATAAATTGCGGTTGGAAGATCGACGTACCGTGAATCCAGCTTCAGCTTGTACACAGGGATTACGATGTTCACAAAGAGGAGACAAATCTTTTTCATTTTCCTCTTAGGAAATAATAGTAGGGTATTCTAGCCCGATCACAGTAATCCTAAAATAGTATCATTTTCTTTTATCGAACTATAAGAGCGAGCTCTATAAAAATTTTATTTACCGATTCAAAAACCAATCGCATAAGCGAAATTGCATTGTGTAACACGTACGGGACACATAACACGTGTAACGTTCGAACCAACAACGATTAAAATACATTTATCTCTACAGAAGAAATAAAAAATTTAACGTATATAATATATGCATGATTTGTCTCTGATAACTCGCCAACATCGTTTCGTCAGTTTTATTCGCGTATCGCAAATTTATGCGCTTTCACGGTATCGCGATCCAATTTGTTGCCAACAAAACCCCTTTATGACCATTAAGTTAATAATGAGTCTAGTTTAGCACGCAATGAAACGGAATATTGTAGCCAATTATTTAAACAACTTCGTGGTTGTAACTTAATGAAAATGTCTTCGTGTTTACTGTGCGATGATGGTTTGCTATGCTCCAAGAACATCGATTTTTCCTATTTATATAATAACGCATTCTAACAATTGCGTACCACTTAACGCGATAAACTGTAATCAACTGTAATTTTTTTTTTTTTTTTTTTTTATAGGTAAACAGAAATCGGGTTAGGTTCAGGTTAAACAGAATCCCGTGTTATTAATACATTATATGTGCAACGAATATAATTTTATGAAGAATTCAATATCGATGAGTTAATTGTGCATATTTATGCCGAAGAAATAAAAATTAGCGAATCGAATAATTTTCTAGCGTTTGATAATGGAAAAATAATAGTCGAAATTTAGAAAGTTAACGTTTTACTGTAAATTCGTAATTAATATGCATTCGGTTCGAAAATTTAACGATAAAACATTTTTTTGAACTCAGAAAATCTTTCTTTCGACCGAATTCTTATTTCTATCCGATTCGTCTCTACCGTATTTTAAAAATTATTAAATAAAATAATTAAACCAACCTTTGTCTACATCTTCAACGGAAAATCAAAGAAAGTTGTTCCAAAATCCATTGTAAATTATAAAATAAAAATTATAAATTATAAAATAAAAATTATAAGCTATAAAATAAAAATTATAAATTATAAAATAACAATTATAAATTATAAAATAACAATTATAAATTATAAAATGACAATTATAAATTATAAAATTTAAACTATAGATTATAAAATTAGTTAAATAAAATAAGTTAAATTATAAAATTTCTATAACAAGTTCCGAATTGGTAATTTTGACCGCTTTGGTAGCATCGTTCGTACCGCCTCGTCCTCCGTAGCGCAATTTATATTATAACAACGAAACGTAAAAGTTCTCGAAAATCACTGACGCTTCCAAACTTTCTGTCCGGGTAGCGTGCATGTATGCAGATACAGCTGGTTCCGCCGGAAATATTCAGTGGAAAGGATTCGTTCTACTGACCCCGCAGACTGCTCTAGTTAAACGGCGGGAAATGGATCGGCGATATATGCGGTTTAATCAATATGTCGGGATTATGAGCCGCGAAACGATTGGTCGGAGTCTTTGCGCGCCAAGGAAAAGGGTTCTCGAAGAAGCGCGCGCTTGGCCGGCATGCCAGGGAAATTGCTTTTGTCAAGATTACCCTCGAGTCATTTAATCTCTCTCTTTTGAGCGCGAGTTAACCCGGTGACATAAATGGTTTCTCATGAGGGGAAACGATCGCTTTACTGGCCTGTAAAAAATTCTTGGCTACAAATCAGACAGCGAAAACTGACATCCCGGCTTACAAGTTTCTCAGCTTCCTCGGAAATTATTCAGTTTCAAATGTGAAACTGCGAGTTTCAACAGTGGATGATTTTCCTTTTTTTTTTTTTTTTTTGTCGGTTCTCGAACAATTCCGAACAACGTAACTAATAACGTAACTTTTTAATGCATTTCAGGTTCGCGTCGGTTAGAATTTAACGGAAATGTTCGTACTTGAAAAATTGCATTGTTGGTGCGGGTTGCGTTACGCGTATTTTATAAACCAAAGTTTCAAATTATATTGTAGTTATTTTATTCGAGATTATCAAACATGTGTCTTGTTAAAAATTCGCGTTATCGTGCGCATTTTTTTTTTTTTTTCGTATTTTCGCGTATTAAATATCTGGAAATGCCTGTAAACTGCGCCGAGGAACACGCGTTGCTAATATCAAAGGTTTTATTTAACGATCGAGATATGACTTATTAAAATAAAGGAAAAAAAATGTGAAAAAATGGTAATAAAGGTATTTAATTGAAATATTCAATTAAGTAATTGTACAAAAATATATTTTAAATTCATATCGACTGCTTTATAAATTGCAGAATAATTATACAGTCTGTCATAAAATGATTTCTTCTCCTGTATAATTATTATCGCAGTTCAACATCTACGCTGAAAATTTATTTTCTTGTATTTTTCCTCACGTGTCTCCTGCAGCCGTAAAAACCTGCTAGAAAAACTCTGTCTAGAAAATTAAACAACTTCTGTTATCGTTACGTCCACTTCGATCAAAGCAAGGCCACCCACCGGTCCGTAACAGTGTCGATTGGCAGCCGTTCTATTTTAACTTCTTACCGCGTTCTATTTCGTTTAAAATTGGCAGCGTATCGATACACTCGATGTCTCTAATCAAAAATACTTGAGCATACTTAAAAATGATTGCCAGCATCGTTCACCAGTAGGATTATCAAATTACACGTCATTAAAGAGTTAAAATTTCGCGAAAACATGAAATATTCACCCACCTCTGACTCGATATTCTCCACCGAGTACGGTCATAAAATCTAACAAGCAAATCTGAATAAAGTAACGTCGATAATGAGAATAAATATGACAGTGACCCAGATACGAGAGCAGAAATAAAGTGTGTAGAGCAAGAAGAGAAAAAAAAAAGAAAAAGAAGAAGAAGAAGAAAAAGAAAAAAAGAAATGATTATATTAATATTAAACAGCGAAAGAAGTTCCTCTAATTGAAATGAATAATGCATGTCGTGTCTCCATTGATTCGGTATAATCATGGTAATATGAACGCAGCGAATGGTTAATCAACGGAATCGAACGTAAAACCTCGCTGTCGCGATTGTTCTTTCCCCACGATCGATCCGATAATCCGACTGGTGACGGTCGAGCGAAAAGAAATTTAAATACCAGACGAGAGTTGGATGTGGTTTAAAAATACTCCAAGTGATAATTCTTAGAATTCTGGTCGTATTATCGGAACGTCAAAGCTCTCCTTGCATCGTATTCTGCTCTGAGAGGCTTTTGTGCGCTGCAACCGATCGATCGACTCGATTAAAACCTGCCAACCTGATCCACGCCGAATGGAACATCATAATCGAACCCGAAATAAATTCAAAGACAACACTGTTCCCCTCCGATTTAGGCGGGTTGTATACTGTGGACTAATTTATCTCAACTTTGTACCGCTCTTAGGTTATTTTAGAACCGACAATGGTTTGGTTTCGTTAAAAAATGGCTAGCTTTGAGAAAAGTATAGAAAAATGTTAATATAAATGGAATTTTATTATTTTTAGTTTTGTGATGAAAAGTAGCTGGTTTGTCTTGATATTATACGGCTCTTAATATTATTTTCGAACCGAATATGGTTAACTTTCGTTAAAAAATGGCTAGTTTTGAAAAAAAATATAGGAAAATATTGTCAATATGAATAGAATTTTATTATTTCTAGTTTTACGATAAAAAGTAGCTAATTTGTCTTGATATTATACGGCTCTTAATATAATTTTCGAAACGACCATGATTAGCTTTCATTAAAAAATGTCTAGTTTTGAGAAAAATATAGGAAAATATTGTCAATAAGAATAGAATTTTATTATTTCTAGTTTTACGATAAAAAGTAGCTAGTTTGTCTTGATATTATATGGCTTCTAATATAATTTTCGAAACGACCATGATTAGCTTTCATTAAAAAATGTCTAGTTTTGAGAAAAATATAGGAAAATATTGTCAATATGAATAGAATTTTATTATTTCTAGTTTTACGATAAAAAGTAGCTAGTTTGTCTTGATATTATATGGCTTCTAATATAATTTTCGAAACGACCATGATTAGCTTTCATTAAAAAATGTCTAGTTTTGAGAAAAATATAGGAAAATATTGTCAATAAGAATAGAATTTTATTATTTCTAGTTTTACGATAAAAAGTAGCTAGTTTGTCTTGATATTATACAGTTTTTAATATAATTTTCGAATCGACCATGATTAGCTTTCGTTAAAGAATGGCTAGCTTTGAGAAAAATATAAGAAAATATTGTCAATATGAATAGAATTGTTTAATTTATAATTTTACGATAAAAATAAATTTCTTAAAAAATTGAGAGCTTTCTTTAGTGAAATGAGAATGTTGATTGGGTTGAAAAGAATCTGAAGATCGTAGCAGAATTAAGACAGTATTGTAAAGTCGATACTATACGAGAAAACCAAACAAGTGGAAAGTTATTTTAACCGATTCTTGCATGCTTTCATTTCATACATCGCTCTCAGAAACACAGTTTTATTTTCGAAAATGTACATGATTGCTGCAACCGTCGTTTGTTAACACATCAGCAAGTGCTTACAAACGTGATGCCTATAGCCGCCATTTTGTGTCAACGCTCGCTGCGAGGAACGTGGGTACCGAGGAACAAGAAAGTCATGAAGAAACGTGTTAAAATTGCGATTACGATGTAGGAAATCGTGTCAAGAAACACGTCAAGGGTGTACGCGACGCGAAAGCTCAAGCAGGATCGCCCTAACAACACCAAGAATTTGTCTTCTTGGCAGGAACAATGAAATATGGTGTTTCTTGTCGTTGATCTGCGCGACTCGCCATGAGTGAGATTTATTAAATGGATGATGTTGTCTCGGAGGAATCAGATCTCTTAGCCGAAGGAAAAAAGAAAGCATGGATACGTATATATTTATCGATTCCGGTCTAATGCTTCGGTAATTTGAAAGTATCGAACCACACTGTTGACCAATTCTCTAAGACTCACGAATGTACCAAATACTCCACACATCCTCAAATAAAAAAATAAATAAATAAATAAAACTAAATGATACCTTGAAAACAAAAAAAAAAAATAAATAAAATAAAATAAAATGTAATAATTACCACAATATCGAAACTGTGAAAGAACTGAACGTCGCTAATAACCACATAAGCACAGTTAATGTGATTTAAATAAATACGCGAAAAAGAAATGTAACAAATGAAACAGAAAGTCAGTTTGAAAAAGATTTCAATTCAATTAATTGAAGAGGAAAAGAAAAAAGTATGACGACACAAAAGAAACGAGATAAACTCGTTGAAAGCATGCCTCGATACAATGCACGGTGTAAAAATAGAACATTTTGTACACAGAGGTTTCCAAAAGGATTAATGTTGAAGGTATTTCGGCGAACACGTTAATCTTCGTGCAACCGTTCTGCTCGTTTTTCAATCCATTTCAACTCGATCTGATCCAAGACACACCTTTCAAGCTACAAGCTTGTTGCACGCCAGACTATTTAAATAATTCCCGTGCTTGGTTACGTTCCGTACACGCGTTAAATAGGTCAAGCACAGGTCAAATGTTTGTTCTGCAATTCTGGGAATTAACAATTAAAAGATCTATATATACGCGAAAGATAAAGAGAGAGAGAGAGCGTCTTCCATTCGCAATCAGAATAATTCGCAGTCTCGAAATTAAATGAAATTTTATGATCAATCGTTGTCACCCCTACTGCCTCGTAACCCCGACAATGAATTAATGAAATTTTCCGGTAAATTGCAATCTTGTCAAGAAACGTTCCCTACGTGTCTACGCGAAACGATAAATTCATTATTGCCTGCGTTTCGTTCTGAAGGATACGTGTATCGTAAATTCGAATTAACGAATAGGAATAATTATTTATTCCTTTAACATTTTTCGCGAACGATAGAATTTTTAATCTTAAGGCAGAGTTAAGCTGCTTCTTTTGAGAGCGATATAAAAGTCAAATTTTGAACAACAGTCGTCGATACAGGGAAATAATTACACTCCTTGTCTACTGTTTCGTATCGAGAAATTAGTTTTCAGGAATAAGTTTCCGATGTAAATTACCGATGTCGATTATCAATGCATTTTCAATTCCATCCACCTACAATTTTGGGTTATCGGTGCCGCTAACAATATTGTCGATAACTCACAACACGCATGCTCGTTTCAACGTATTCGGGTAATAACGTTAGTCGAAGAACTCCATGGTTTACGTGTTTCGAAAGGGGAACTTCCTGTTGCACGAATATAGGCTTCCAGCTGCACACAAAGGCTTCGATACCATCGTCAAAGTATTGGCTCTGTTCGCAAATTCCCTTTTTCCTATGTGTATACATCTGTATATACATATATTCTTTTTCTTTAACAATGCTGGTCGGCGAACCAAATATTGGCTTTTTATTCGACGAAAAACGACGAATTGGTTGCGAGGGTGCAGCTATGTGGAAACCAGCCTTTTGGATATGCACTAATTTGTATAAAAATAGAGAGGTGTCTGTACAACGATCGATTTCTGTGTAGAAATTTCAAGAAATTGTATAACTGTTGATGTAAAGAACAGAGATAATTACGGGGTGTTGAAGAATGAAACAAATATTAAATTATGAAGACAAAATAAAGCAGCGAAGCTGTAGTAGAATTAATTTTCTCGTTCGAGCTAATGTATTATTATAATTTTGTTACTAAAAGGTTTCTGTATTTCTCGAGGGGAAAAAATGATCGGACAAAAGTGTACATCCTTGTCATAATGTTGTTCTTGTTTATTTTACTTTTAAAACTTGAAAGTAATTTGTACGCAGAAAAATAAGAAACGACTGGAAAATTGTATTTCCTTATTCAACAACCTAAATATTAATTCTACCGAGAAATATCTGGTATATTTTTCTCCGGATAAAGGATCCTGCTTTCGAGGAATGAATTAAATAACAAAATTAAGAATATTTTTCTCTCTCTCATAATGTTGCGAAATTTACAATAACATTTTAATTGTACGTTCAATTTTCACAAAGGTCAAACTATTCCGTTACACTCGTCTATTGAATTCGTGCTCCAATACACTGGACAATATTTCTACTTTGACAGAACGCAGAAGATCACGTCACCTAACTACCCAGACCCTATTTTTTTTCCAAATAAAGGGAGTGCTGCTCTCATTTATCACCAATATCCTAGATCTGTCGACTCTTCGAACGACAGCTTACCATCAAGTATCCACATTACAAAAATACCTTCCTGACACACTGTGTCCAAATTAATCAACCGTTGTCAACAACCAACGATACAATATCCAACCGTTGAACAACAGATCGTTAAAAATTTCCGTGCTATTTTTCCAACGAACGAATAAATTTCCATGCATTCTCCAATAAGTCTTCCCAACCGAAGAAAAAATAAAATCTAGAACCGCGTTCGTGATTCTCTAAGGTGAAAATAAAAATTGAATTTACCATCTTGAGGAAAGATTCTTGAAAAAGAAAGAAAAAAAGAGAAAAAAAAGAAAAATTGCCACGAAACACAGCATGCAATGGTCACTGGCGAAGAAGAAGGCGTGGGTGGAAGCAGTCGAAGAAAAGGGAAAGGGAGAATAACGGCAAAGAGCAAATGATACAGTTAAAGGGAAACACGAAGCGTTGGAGGGAGGATGGAAGCAGCCGTTGGCTAGGAAATGGCTGCCACCTGTAGCTATTGATCGGTAGGGCGAAGCCGAGTGCGTGTAGCGTAGTTGGCCATAGCCGTCGTGTCCTCCCTTTCCAACACCGACGAGCTTTGCCAGAAACAAAAAAAAAAAAAAAAAAAAAACTGTTGCAAGCTTACATCCTTTACGAGCCGTTGTCCTCGTCCCGACGTCCGTCGCGTTTCCTTTTTCGTTCGCGTAACCGCGAGCCTCCGGCTCGGCCGACGAACCTCGATGGCCAATCCTGCTAGCACCTCGGACCGTTTGCTCGCCTTTTCCCCGCGACTGAACGAGCTCGACGTGTCGTGATCTTTTCGCCGCGATACGCCACGCACGTCGTCGAATCATCGTCTGACAACGCGACCAGAGAAGCAACCCTCTAGGCGGACTCGCGACCATGAACAAGTTCCACGCTATTCCCGCCGCGAGTCGTAATTACATTTCCATTTTAATTAATGCATTCAGAGCCGCTCGAGTTTCCACGTGGCCGCAGCTGCTCGATTTACGGGCCTGTCCCATTGTTCGCTGGGAAAACGATATCCAAGCTTACGGGAAAAATCGGCTCGAGCGTGATAGAATAATTGAGCTCGACGCGCTATATCCGGTTTTAATTCGTTTGTTCCAGAGAAAACGAGCTGTGCTTTTTTCGTTTTTTTTTTTGTTTTTTTTTCGTTTTTTTTTCTGCGAGAAAAATTCGAACCGCCCGCAAAACGTAGGACTGATACACCAAGTTTTGATTTATCGACCTCGTTTCTGGTAGAAAGTGAAATGGCTCGATGAACAGTTCGGCTCGTCGGCCATTAACGGTCTGTTGATCTTACAATTAGCGCGTTGACTACGTTTTTGTTTGAACGCTTCTTGTTCGGAGGGACGAAATTTTTCATCGTTGAAAATTGATCTATCGGAACGTCGTTCTTCGTGTTTTTTGAACGAATGTTGTAAAGATACGCGGTACGAGGACGTTGTTATCGTGAGATTGTTTCGTTATAATTTTTCAGTGGTATAATTCGAGAGTTAAGGGATGAATGCATAGATCGATTTATGCAGCTTCTCGGTCATAAAAATGCGAACTTTTTTTTTTTTATTTTCGAAGAATAGCTGATTTACTGCTAACGAAACCTTGGTTCTGACGCACGAGGTTAATTTATTGATTGTCGTTCCGAGAAATTCTATATACGATGGCTGCAAAAATATTTGTACGTACTCATATTTTCCAACGAGGCGATTTTTCATCGGGTTCTACATTTCGTTTCCACGGTACCGAATTTTTTGTATCGTATAAACGTTTACCAAAGCATAGGAAATTTGATATACTTGGATTTGATTAATCAATAGATACGCGAACGTTAAAATAAATACAATGGTGTACAATTATTTTTCATAGCCACTGTAGAGAATTTAATTTTTCATTGGATTTAGCTTATCTGTAAATATCTGACAAAAATCAATGCTACAATTTTTTTTTTTCTTTTCTCTAGGAAATCGTTACAAAAATTTTAAAACAAATATCGTAGAAAATATTACTCTATTTTATTTCATATCTTTTTTCCTATAATCGCATTTTTGTTTCGGTGTCATTATGTAAAAATGAAAATATTTTTATTTAAAATTTACGATTTAATGCTTAAAGCACGATAGAAAGAGAAAAGAGGAAAATTGCCTGACGATACACGTAAAGTTTCGATATTAGCGTTGTGTAAAAACAATTAGCATGGACATGTATTCTATAACGACCAATCAGTGGATAAAATAATTAAAATTGGCTGTGGGTGCTTTTTTCATCGTATTTTTTCGTTGATAATTGAGATCGAGATTTGTCTCCGTGAAAAAAATGATTTTAAAACAACCCAACATATGACGGAGAGAGAACAGACTAGGGAGGGAGGAATATTATGAAGTATCAAACTAGATTGACGTCAAAGCAAATGGAAAATTTTTGTCTCATATGTTGTTCACTCTCAAAGCTGTCCGTTCTCCTAAACGATATTTTTTTTTCCTTTTTTTTTTATTTTTTTCACTGCCTTCCAGCATTACTTTTGCATACGGAAATAGAATTTCTGCGTCACGCAATTAATCCAACTAATGAACGAACTTTAAAGAAGTTTATTTGATAACGGACACGAATTGCGAAATAAATGAACGTTAACGAATGGATTAACATTTTTATCTGCCGGTATGAACAGGTTTTAATGAATACGCGAATAGTATTTATTAAAAGATTATACTTATAACATAGAATGAAAGTACGGAGTTGAAAATAGGTATAAAGGTTGTTTTACAGTTGTAGCATTTAAACAATTTTCTTTTATGAACATTAGAAACAGTATTTTCTGAAATAAATCGATCTTTTTAAAAAGTTGTAACCGATGTAAGTTAAAGTTATCTTGAAAATATTTAAAAAATATTTTTTAAACGTAATATAAATACTTTTTAATATTCAAAAAATATAATTAACAAAAAAATGCAATAAAAAAAGTATAAAAAATACATAAATAATTTAATATTTAAAAAATATTAACTATACTTATTTTATTATTAGTATTAAATCATCAGTATACTTACAATTATTATTATTAATTTTACCTATCGTAAATTTTATGAAAATTAAAATAACC
>SMSQ01018647.1:35262-119096 GCA_019453375.1 Ctenoplectra terminalis | reverse complement strand
AAAAAAAAAAAAAAAAAAGAAAGAAAGAAAAAAAACAACATCGCAGTACCCGTTATCATTTCATAGCTCTCTTTTCATTTCGAGAATGATCAACCTTGAACTTTCAAAGCTACCAACAAACTTTTTCCAATACTGTAATTTAATTTTCCAAATTGAGACAAATACAAAGAATTTCTTATTAATTCTTTTATTCAATTTCCGCAAAATTAAGGAGCTCGAAAAGAAAATCGAACGCGTGGTTATGTCCCAGAAGTTTCGAAGATCGCAGCAGGGTTAATGGAACGTACGGTTATAATTCTTCCTCGTTTATTCGCGAGAATAAACAGAGGTTCGTCGAATCGCGGAATACATTCCTGTTTTGGGAACAATTTTAAAAAACCTCGCCCTAAATTCACCCGAAGCTATCACTGTTCGAAGCGTTTGTAACTACGGACCGTGTATTACGGAACCTTGGATCCCAACTCACGTGCATACATCGCACAGAAACGGAGGGTCCAAAAGTTATCAAAATCCGGTTGGTTGGAACGAGCTTGCGAAAATATCTCGACTCAATTTCCGCCGGCGAATCTCCCAGCGAAATCCCCACAGTGCGAGGAAACAAAGATTCGTTTGGCGAGTTTTCAGGAGAATTGACGAGAACGCGATTACGATTTCGTTTAATAGCTCAAAGTTCTTCTAATTGATTCTTCCAAGTGAAAATTTATGTACATTCTATTTATAAAGCTCGCCTGTCCCCGACTCAGCAATTCCGCGCAAATTTTCCGCCGCTTTTCGCCGCGAAAATCCGGAAACGAAGAGAAGAAGGAAAAAAAAAGAAAGAAATCTATTAGTTTCGTTAACCCCGTTTGTCTGCTCGCACACGATTGCCAATATTGTTTCCAATTAACTCGCCGGGGCGCGTGTTGTAGCCCTAATATCGTTTCGTCGGATACATTATCCTGCTAACACGGGAACAGAGATTGTTCGATGCTCTGGAAATAATACGCGGCGTCAGAAGCGGCAAAATCAGGGAAGGATATTCTTTCCTACGAATTTGTTGGTTTTTTTTTTTTTTTTTTCTTTTTAATTTGTTCCCTGGAATTCGATACGATTCGAAACTTTTGGCCGGTAGTGTAAATTCCGATGAAAAATTCGTTTTATCTGGTCGCGTTCGTGATCTCGTTTAGCCGACACGGAAATGACGCGTCGCTTTCGATTGAAAAGACCGCGCTTTTACAGGCACGTCGTGACGCGGCGGTTTCTATGAAAACGAGGACCTACGATCGTGGGAAGTGAAGAGAGAAAAAAAAGAGGAACACAGAGGAGCGTTTTCTTTCAACAGTGGTGATTATCGTACGTGAATTGACGGCACGGGGTGTATTGATGCAAGTGCCGCTTGAAGCGATGTTTAGATTGATGATGTTTGGATATAATGGAAATTTTTATTGTGTTTTTGTATAGGATTTTTTTTCACGGAAAGAATGCCGATCTTCCTCCGCGGGTTGATTTAATGGCGAATCGGATCATTTTCCTTTGATGGTGAAAAAATAATAGCCGGAGAATTTTTTTTATTAATACTCGTTTAATTTGAGATCTTTTAATTTGAAAAATCGTTTTTTTTTACTGAATTCTTATTTTGATTCGATTCGAAATCTAGCTATTTTTTAAACAATTAAAATATTTAAAATAGCATAGCAAATTTACATCAACTTATAGCAAGATATACAGAAATATCTCAACATGATTTTTAATTATTTATAAATTCAGCACCCACTTTATATTTATCACTCACAGAATTTTCAGACTCGAAATTACACTCTTTATAATTTTAATTGCATAACGTCTGAACCCCAAAAGATATCTAGCGCTAATTACTGATCGATATATTAAAACTTCGAAACCACCTCGTCCTACTTCGAAAATAAACTTCAAATAACATAGATAAAAAATACCCGCAGTAGCATTAACAAATACGAATATAAATTAACTATATATATATATCTTATACACGAAATGCAGAGAAGAGCGGAATCGAGAAAAATAGAACGGGACGAAAACAAATTAAAATGGCAAGACGTGTAGAAAATAAAATAAATTAAAATTAAGCGACACTTTGACGAACGTGAAACAGAGCACAGAAGGAGAAGGAAATGGCGTACATTCGGGCAATTTTTGTTCGCAAACGTCCCTCCCTTCCCTCCCTTCGCCATGGTAAAAGTTTCCTCTTCGTATGCGGAAAGAGTCTCACGTTCGCGAAGCTCCTTGTTTTTCAGTATTTCGGAAAACGGATCCCTTGGGTCGTTCGCGGGCAGAATTACAACGAGGCTTACCTCCTTCCTCTGCCCGAAAAGCTGCTCCATTCAAACATGGCGGAAAAACAAATTCAATTCATCGAAATTTAGCGGCCAAGCTGTTGGTAACTGCGCACACGTTCGTAAGATATCTCACCCTTTAAAGTGGCAGGGTAACACTTTTCGGAACAGTGCCACATCTATTTTCATCATCTCTTAAAAGAAGACACAGAGCTTTAGCTTTTTCTCGGAACCTTCTCCGTAAACGTTCGTTAAAATGTCCTAGGAACAAGAACTACTGTTTGAGAGAATATTATTATTCGGAAGGTTCGAAAACTCGATTTTTTTAAAATATTACCTTCAAAACGTTGAAAATATTTTCGCCAAACGTTTTATGTAGATTGAACAAAGTTTCAGAGAATTTTACAAGTCTTGCGTTATTATCGACACTGTTTTCCAAAGTAACAGGAATGGTGAAGAAACAACAGTCGAAATTTATAACTTTTTATTATAAATTCCCAATTAATACCTATTTAATTCAATTTTTCACTCGCGTTCCAATTTTTTTTTTTTTTTTTCTTGGTTTTGATCAAAACGACCCATTCCTAATTTTTTACAGAAATTTTATAAATCGACTATGACATCTCCCACGCAATTTTCCGTGATTTTCTGTTAAAAATGTAGACAAAGCTTTGTTTCCCTTGCATCGCGTATTTTTTTCTATACCTTTCGTTACNAAACGACCCATTCCTAATTTTTTACAGAAATTTTATAAATCGACTATGACATCTCCCACGCAATTTTCCGTGATTTTCTGTTAAAAATGTAGACAAAGCTTTGTTTCCCTTGCATCGCGTATTTTTTTCTATACCTTTCGTTACGATTTTTTCGATAGAAATAAGTATGCTTTATTCGTCGGTAGTTCTAGCGTTAAATTCTTGCCTTTCGTGAGATACAAAGCGATTCGAATGCTTCCGATCGGTAATGAGCGTCAGATCGAACCCCGCCGGTTAAGCGTTAACATACGCGACCGTGAAATTGCAGCTGAACACGACTCGAATCTCGAATCCTGCTCCATTGTCCAACTTCTCTATTTCTGTGAAGATTCTCGAGCATGTAACGAGTAATCCCGACGGATCAGCGAGCACGTTAAAGAATTAATGAGCCTGTTAACAGCATCGATACTGCACTATTACCAGAATCATTGCGATCGAAGAAAGTGTTGTTCCTTGGGCAAAGGGGGACGCGACAAGCGTATCAGAAATCGAAGGGTGGCCAGGGACACGAGAACCGGTTGGATAAAATCGGCCAAAAAAGGAATGAACGGACAGAGGGGACGTTCGGCCGCGATAAGGCCTTCATAAAAATGTTGGAAACGATCGGGGAGGGTCGATGGAGGGTCGATTGAGGGTCGAAGGTCCGATCCGTGTCCGATAAGGTGAATTCACGTGCTTCGTAGCCGACTGCGAGCAACCGTGGCTGCGTTTACTTAACTCATTGAAAAGTTACGGCCACGAGGGGGTGTCGTTCCCGTGCGAACGTGTAACGAAACGATCTCGCGTGATCCGTGCGACGTAGAAACGTTGAAACGCGGCTCGATAGCATCTGGAAACGTGAAAGACCACGGACCGGTGAGTTTACAGACATTTTCGTTCATTTATCGCGATGTGCATGCCGGTCCATAAATCATCGGACGCTTGACAAATTTAAAGTAAAGAAAAGTACCGTGCGTGTCTCGCAGGAAGTGGCTTGAGACGGCACAGAGACAGGAGGAGTACTCTGTTCGCTGTGCTTAATCGTGTATGTGTTCTGTCTGTGTTTTATCTGTGACGCTACATGATTCAATTGATAGACACGATCGTTTCGAAGAATAATACATGTGCCTTAACGCTTTCCGTACGAGAGTCGGATATGTTCGACATCCATCCGATGACCTGGTGTTACTTATATAATTAATACAATTTTACGTAAATGTCTTTTAACCCTTCGACTACTGTTGACGCCTATTGGCGTCCGAAACATGCTGGCTTCCCGATACTGTAGACGCCAATTGGTGTCCAAATCAAATTTCTCTTGTTCCGTCCGGTTTTAAAATTTTTCAGTATTTTGAATATTTTAATACACTTCCTCAGAAATGCGTGTCTAACGAAAAACTTCGCCGTATTCAGTGGACGTCGCGAGTGAATTCGTACCGTGCCGTACGGCCAGTGCGTGCCAAAGTCTGCCGTAGTCGAAGGGTTAATATTAACACTGAAATTTTTACTGATTTCCCTGATTTCACTGATTGTAATATTAAAACCGAACCGAAAAAATGACTATCGCTCGTGAAAGCACTTGTTTTTATTTATTTTACAAATATCCTTTTTCCTCTCGTAAAGGAAACATAAATTTTTAATTTTGTAAATCAGCACGGTGCGATATCTTTGGAAATTGAGCGTAATCGCGTTGAAAACAGAATGTCTCCGTAGCGGAGCCGAAGGAGACATTCTGTTTATTTTAAATTTGTTAAGTGTTCGGTGACTTATGAACGAGACTACACGTGTCACGAAGCGTGCTACATTATAAGAGGCGAATTAAGCGCAACTTCTTAACGCGATCGATCCAACGGCACGAATACCTGGCCGAATATTGTCGATAGATGAATATCTTGCGCGAGTTATCGGGTATTCGAGCGTGTACCTACCCGGTCATGAGAACTTCACTCCAAGTTTCCTGTATGCATAATCAGCCCGCATTTTCGTACTCGATCGGTTTCCCGGAGTCGAGCAGAAGGTTATTCCGCTTCTTGACACGCTTACCGTGCACGGTTATTTGTAAGCCAAGCCCAGTTTCGTGTTCCCCTGTTTCGCTTGTTGGCGCATTATTGCAGCCTCGGTGTACCGACCGAATATCACGATCGTGAAAACGTTTCCTTGTCTCGAGATTACCTGCGAAATTTTCTGCTACGAATCTGGAAACTGTAAATCGAACACGTGGCCTCGTCGGATGCGATTTTCGGGTTTATTGGTTGGAGCTTGGTGTTGGTTAAATTTTGAGGAAATACTGTGAGACGAATGTTGCGGAGAAAAACAGGATCTTTGAACTGTAAGAAAGAAATTCTTAGTTAAGGTTCTGAACATTTTGATCCTGATTAAAAATTTGTAAGGATTAGTAATCGGTACTTCTAATAGCGCAACAATTATTTAAAGGAAAGAAGTCTGAAACGAGTCATTACGATGCATACACCCTGTAAATTTGTTATATTGCATCGGTTTGATATAATAAATTTATAAAAAATGTAGACAAATGTTTGTCTCCCTTGCAATATATATATATTTGTTTTTTATATTTTTCATTTTGATTTCTTCCATAGAAACATGTACAATTCTGCTGTATTCCCTTTTACCATGCCATTGTAAGAAAGAAATTTCTAATTAAGTAACATTCTAAATATTTTAGTTGTAATTAAAGTGTTACAAGGATTAGTAGTCAGTACTTCTAATAGCGCAACCATTATTTAAAGGAAAGAAGTCTGAAAGGAGTCATTAGGATGCATACACACCGTAAATTTGTTATATTGCATCGGTTTGATACATCGCCGTGCATAATAATAAATTTATTCAAAGTATGGACCATAAACATGAAGCACGGTTGCCTTTATAGAGCTTTTCGAGCATCTAAAATGAAATCTACCAAGGAATTGAATTACGTTGCAGTGAGCATTTAACTAGATATTATTTATGAAAATTTCCACCGCGTTTCGCGCGATCTTCAATTACGCGATAAATTAAAAATTAGTTGGGCGTTACATTTTTTGTTCGGATGTAGAAAAAAGTTAGGAGAACTCTCCCTCACCCTGGCGGCGCTGTATTATTGATAGAATTTATTATTTACGCGACGATATTTTAAACTGAAAGTAGTTTACAATTTAATTTTCCCAGGGAACGGTTGTTCCTCTTCGGGCACGAGAAGCGAAAGTATTAATAACATTTACAAAGCTCGTACTTAATTATCTGTCAGTTAAGCAAAAATTGTGTTATACGTGAGCGCAAATATTCTTAACTTCGTTAGCGTTGCTGTAATAAATCTAGCATCCGAACGATTAGTTTACGTATGAAAACTTTGTTATCTGAACATCTTTTTTTTTATCTCTGGTTACGTTTTGATAAATTTTTGCAGAAATATTAGAAGCATATAATATTTTTCTTTCAATTTTAATTCAACATCTTCAAACATACGTAATATAATTTAAAATCTAAAATCTAAAATTGAATATTTTTAAAAATTGAAAAATTTCACCGATCCTGAACAGAAAAAATAAAATTCGAATAAAAAGAATAGAATTAAGAAGAATGAGAAATGGAAAGTGTGGATACAACGATATAGAAAAACAGAGAGTGTTTGAAAGTACGTATAATCATCCGCTACGATCTCGAATTCATATCAAATGGAAGGTAGACACGCAAAATGTCTCTCATAAAAAGTCGAGATGAAAATCTAGCTTCGAATAAACACCCGTCTTTATGACACCTCATTTTCGTCCAGCTTTTTTAGCAGCCCACCTATCGTACATATTTTCAGTCTATTCTTGCGAACAGTACACACCCCTAAATTTCGCCACCCCTTTTTCTACATTACCACATTTAAAAATATTTTATTGTTCTCCCTTTTTACCTTGCAAGCTTTCAAAGATATCATATCTAGTAGTATTGAGTCATGCACTATGCATTCACTAGACAAAATGATATTTCTAAAATAGAGATTTATGTATTAATTTTTATTTTCAGTCAAATACGTCTTATCTATACGATATTAATTCAATCAGACATATATTTTTCATTCTATCACAGATTATTAAATTAGAACAGCTTTTTCTTTCAGTAGCTGATTTTTTCATACATACTCAAATTAACCCTCTATGGCTTTGTGTGACTTAAAAGTTACAAACTAATGTATTTATATTTAAAAAAATTTATTATATTTAGTTATCAGTGCATTATTAAATTTTATCACTGTAGTACCGTAATTATTAGTTTAAAAATTTTCAAATCAAAGTGAAAAACTGTAATTAATCATAATTTTTCTCTGATAAACACGCAAAATTCGGTCTATAGAGAGTTAATATACAAACTTTTCCACTAAAATACATACATTTACACGATATCAATTCAATCCCACACATATTTCTGATCCCATCGCAAACTATCGAATCGAACTGATATATCCTCTCAACAAACCGTCCACAATTCCACCACGGTACTCTTCATTCACCCTTTCAAATTACTCTCGACAATCTTCGCGACAAATTACTCGCTCCTGCGCAACCTAACAGTCCTTCAACCTCGCCAAAAATCCATTTAAAAAAAAAGAAATATCTGTAACGAAGCTTCCTCCCACGACTTATCGGCCAAAATCCTTTCCCAGTCTTCGACTCGGATCGAAGCCAGGGCACAATTTGTCCTCGTCGCGGTACTAACGCGGCAGCCACGAGCTGATCGGGAAAACATTAAATTTCTCGGGAATACGAGGCGGAAAAGACGGAGCCTCTGGCTGTCGATGCGACCGAGCAGCAGGGAAAGAGGATTGAATTTAACTTCCCCTTCTCTCTCGAATGCCACCGGCAAAGGGGTGGTTTCGAGGTCGAGGGCTGTCGACCGACCTCGACCGATCGATATAGCTACAGGTGTCCGAAACCCTATTCGTTCTGGTCGCTTTCGTCAGCGTAGGAAGAAAAAAAAAAAAATATATATATATATATCGAGCAGTGTCTTGCGCTGATTTCGAGCAGTCGAGCCTAACGCTGCAAGGTCGTTGGTACCTTAATCCGTTCGGGATGTAAGTTTTTCCTATTCCAGGACGAACGATGTTCCTGGAGCGTCACGAGCCACGCACATGAACGGACACACGCGCGCACACACACACACAAACGGAGACGTGCATACACAGAGCGTCACGCTTTGGGGCAAGGCTTCTTCGATCGATCTAGCTACAGGTGTTCGAAAGTACGTTTGTCGCTGGAATATCTCGTACGCTTCGTACGATACTGCGAAAGTAGTATTTGCTACACACTTCTGTTGCCGTTTTTATCGTCTCGCGCCAACTTACGAAGTCGGAGACGGATCGGTGATGGAGACGGATGGCTTTGGGCGATCGGTATCGAAGCTGGTTTTAACTTGCCGCGTATTCCAAATAATGGATCACCGAGTGTATCCATTTTTTATCGCCCGGCTCCACGGATGGGTTTCCATTCCTGTTTCCGGAGTGGAGATCAAAGGCTGCTGGTTATTTAACAGCGGAAACATTGGAGCGGTCGAAATTACCAGTTTGTAATTTCTTAATGGAATTTTGTAAATTAACCCATTCGATGTCAAGCCTGAATTGTACGAAGTCATTCCCATTGCCGTTTAAATTTGCAAAAGATCTTTCTCTTCGGATCGTCAAGAAATAAAGTATAATTTTTGTAAAAAATTTTATTTCTAGTATTTTTGTCAAGTTTTTTACATTTCTATCTTTATGTTTGTGGCCAGAAAAAATTTGTTCATTCAAAGGCTACATGTTATAAGATATTTAAAGTAGGACGAGTATACTCGTCTTGGCAATGCATGACACCCTGCCAAAGACGAGTATACTCGTCCTTGGCAACGAATGGGTTAAACACGGTGCTTCTGAGCGATTTTCGATGGCTTTCGACAGTTAGAGAAGATACTGTGAGACGAGTGTTATAGAGAAACACGGGATCTTTGAATTGTAAGAAAGAAATTCTTAGTTAAGGTTCTGAACATTTAAATCGTAATTAAAAATTTGTAAGGATTAGTAATCGGTAATTCTAATAGCGCAACGATTATTTGAGAGAAAGAAGTCTGAAACGAGTCATTACGATGCATACACCCCGTAAATTTGTTATATCGCATCGATTTGATATAATAAATTTGTTAAAAATGTAGACAAATGTTTGTCTCCTTTGCAATATATATATATATTTGTTTTTTATATTTTTCATTTTGATTTCTTCGATAGAAACATGTACAATTTTGCCTTGCATTTCTGACAAAGATCTGGTAATAGTCGCAACTGAAGGGATACGTTACCGATATGTGTAAAGAAATCATTGTGCCACGAAATGTTCGCGTCGGTTCATTCTTCAACGTTCCATCCTTTGACGCTCGGAATTTATCTTGCCACTTTGTAACAACAATTGCCCACGTGCTCTGCCGCGACGTTCTCTGGAGTCGTGTAAGTCTGACTTTGACTTTCTGTAACTCTGAATGGTCTTTATCGCTTCGCGAAACTCTGTATCTCCGAGAAATGGCCCTGAAAGCCTGAAACTTGCTTGGATACGTGTAGTTCAGACGAAAGTAGACGCATTTATCTCGTAATTGGTCATGGCTAGAAATATTTTTCTTTCCTCCGTTCCACTTCTTTCTTTTTTCTTCGAGGTCTTTTTGGTTGCGCTGATTCTTTTGTTAGAAGATGTCAATGTTACCTTGATGGATGATATTCCAAACTGTCTACATTATTTGTTTTTAACACTAGAACTACCAACGAGACAAAAATAATTGGAATTAAAATTAATTAGAAATTTTGTTAATTTACTGTGGTACATTTTGGGGAATTTTATGCAATTGTTAAAAATATATATAGGACTTTGTTCTCCTTTATAGATCCTCTTCGTGTCTAATTCTTGCGTTTACTTCTTTAATATTGTATATTTTGTAAATTAAAAATACTTTAAAATTGGAAAAAGAAAATATAATATAAACGTAAATAAATGTACGAATTAATATTTTGCACCGAAGACCCAGTAGGTTGCTGTTACCTTTAACTAGGTCATTAAAGTGCTCCTTTCAAGCTACCAGGTGACATAAAAATAAAGAAACAATAAGATATAATCTGATCTTATTTTTCTCTTGCGGGCTTCAATTATAACCGATTCGACCTTATCTGAATGTAATTGTTCAAGTGTTGATATCTTATAGAATACTTGCTTGAAAGGAAACTTTTTCCGATGCTTCAAGACTTGTTGCGTCTCGCAAGGTTGCAAGGAATGAGTAAATCTATAATATTAAAAGAAACTCGAAGAATGCTTATTAGCTTTGTTATTACGAAGAAAACATGACTTGGATCTTTTGATCAGCGAACGCGGAACATGAAATTTAATTAGAAACCACCTACCTACCTTGAAATACAAAATGCACATCGCGAGCCCTTTGAAAACGATCCTGGTATCTTCATATTTATGCAAAGAACGTATAAGTTTCTGTGATTTTATTATGAATTTTTATTTCATCCTATATTAATAGCAACAAAAATATTATAAATAGTAATATAAACGTATAGAATGTCCCAAAACGTCAGGTGTTGGATGACCAACCTAGGTCGACGCCGACTCGCGTCAAAACCGATAATTGTGATCGCTCCACGAAAACAAAATTCCTCGTTCCAAAGTCGAACAGAGAACCAAAGTTCTTCTGACTCAGACCAAAACAAAGGACCACCGCTATCCGTATCATACAGCTCTTATATACAAGACCCTGCGCGCCCATAGAAAATAGTTTTTTCTCTTCTGTCGGAACGATCGACAGCGGACCAATTCTTACGTTACACGAAGCATTAACACTATAATTTATAGAACTACCGACGATTAAGATATACTTGTTTCTATCGAAGAAATCAAAGTAAAAAGTATATAACATAATATGTAATGAAAATCAGACAAAAGTTTATCTACATTTTTAATAGAAAATCGCGGAAAATCTGCCCAAAGGCACCGTAGTTAATTTATAAAGATTCTGTAAAAAATTACAAATGGGTCATTTTGACCACTTTGGTGGTTCTAGTGTTAAAGCTGTATCCGAGGTTAGAACTGGAGCGTCCGAAATATATTATTTTTATATAAGTTCGGTATCGTACGTCTCTATCACACCAGAATCCCAACACGGGAGCAAATTTATACGTGTTAATTGGATCAAATGGTTCCTGACTACCGATTCCGCGGTACCATTGCATTTGGCGATGCATTTATAAATAGTGTAGTTCTGTATCGATTTGTAAGCGTCTGGTTAATAAGAGAAGCTGAGTTTACCGGAAAGAAGAAATCCGGGGCGACCTAGACGTAACAATATAGTCGAGATAAAATTAAATATTTTAGAATATTCAGAAACGGAAAATGAATTTCAATCCGAGGAATATATGATTTTTATGTTATTTTTATATTATTTTTGTGTTATTTTTGTGTCTATCTCGTATCTTTCTATCAGACCACAGAAGCAAGGGATACACGAAAACGCATAATGGCTTCTTTGATATCATCGAGAGATTTCTACTCTTCCGTCGGTCTGACCGAGCAAAACACCGCACCCTTGGCTCGCCTCACCCTTCGCACAGTGCGATTTATGATCGGAAAAAGACGCATAAATATTAGCTTTCAAGCCGGCGAAGAAAACATGTTTCCACGACGGCCACAAAAGGAACACGTGAGAGTCGAGCAGCCACGGTAAAAGAGATTTACCGGTACGCGTGTGGACTTTTAATAAAATGGCACTTGTTACTCGGACGCAGGAGCTCTGCTGGTGATTTTATATACACAGGGGCTACCAGATACTGCTGCACAGATATTACGTGCACAGGTGATCAAGGTTTTTGATGAATTTTGAATTTTTATTCGCGGATTTTTAACGCGAATCCCTCCCTCGATGAAATATAATTTTTTCTTTCTCTGTTAACACTCGCTATTCGTTTTTTTTTTCTTTCTTTTCTTTTTCTTTTTCCGCGTGCGCGAACGATGATATTTTTTATTTCTCTGTGCGCTTCGCGATGGAATACGAAGGTCGCGGTATATCTTACAGAAATTGCGATACGATCATGAAAGATTTACTGTTTAAGCAGATAGTCGCTGGGGAGTGTACACGTGTACACGTATGTGTTAGGAGTTTTGAAATATCGCTTTCGTATTCCTAATCTGACTTTTATTCCTATGTCACGTGTGTGGTTGCGAAAGAGTAAAACGATAAAAATAATAAAGCGAGAACAGTGCGAAGGAATAAAAATGACGAGGGTAACGAAAAAAAATTGCGTACCTTGAAATGTATTAATAACTCTCCGTGACTCTTTTATCTGTGCAAAACTGTTTTTCATTGCGAACGTCAAGTTGTTTGAGTATCATTTAATAAAATTTATAAACTCGTGAAATTTACACTTTTTTCTTTTTTTTTTTTTACTTTTACGTTCGTCGAATATAAAATATATATCTTTACGGTTAATAAAATTTGCAAAATCGTATATCGAGTAGCTTAAAGCTGCTTTGATACATTTTACGTGCCTTTCCTTGCGAATCGGTATATCCTTTTTACTAAAAAGTAAAAAAAGTTTCTTTCAAAGGAAACAATTTATTTCATTATAAATATAGATGGATTTTCTCTTCAAGAGGGTTACTAATAATTCAAAGCTTTATAAAATATGAAATAATTTCTCATTCTTATATTAAATCCGATCAATGATTTAATACTTCAACAAGCAGCCTCGCATCCTGTGCTCAAGATTGAATAAAATTCTTACAAGGCAACAATACGAAATAATATCAGCCTCGAAGAACCCCAAGATTATATTTAAAAACAAGCAGCCACAAATCGATTCCCAACTCCAATTTCCACCTTCGTTTCTACCATTCAAGGAAAAAAGTAGAACATCAATTGGACAGCCTTTCTGTATAAATGGAACCATCTGACTCCCCTGACCCGCGAAAAAGGCCTTTCAAACATTCACTCGTATAAAAAAAAGGATCCTGATAATTATCATATACACAGATCGATATCAACCGCATCTCTTCGCGTTACGAGAGCAACATATTTTTCCACGATACTTAGCCCGCGATACTTAAAAAGAACAACGCGTTCCATTAAAATAAAAACTATTCCATAAATCATCACCGTTCAATACGCGATCACGATTTAATTTATACAAACCGTGAACCTTTTAAACCACCGATGATGCAAACGGACGTAAACGCGAAAAATTCATCGGTGGAAACTTGAAAAGCGTCGAGAATGCGAAAGTTTTGTAACCTTCGAGAAATTCGACTCGTGCCAGAGCAAACAAAACTTTTTTCCATCGAAACGAAGACGTCGGAAGATCTCGAGCCAACTTTTCTTTTCTCCTCTTTTCTTTCTCTCTTCTTTTTCTTTTTTTTTTCTTTTTTTCTCGCGACACTCTCCTAAAACCGCCAACACCGACCAGCAATATGTTACCGTTCGAAATTAAAACTGAACGTTTTTCACGGGCACGCGAGAAAGTTTTCGGGAAACGATCGGGAGCGTCGGTGCATCAGGAATTCCAGCGAGCGGCTGTTTGTTTTACTCGCGTCGTTAGCTTCCGTGGGCATACCCTTCACGGTTGTTTGCAGCCTAATTTCAGGGACCGGTCTAAAGCTGATGCTCAAACCCGAGGGAACTGGGTCAACCGATCATCATGCTCGTGTCCATATTACGGAGAAATAGGAAACGCAAGCGCGTTCTTTTATCGATCGCCGTATCCTTCTCGCGGAGAGAGAAAGAGAAAGGATCCTCGAGCAGCTTTTCCGATCGAGTAATCACTCGGCGAAATTGTTGTTCTGTCGTCGACAACCGATCACGATAACAGCCGGTGCTGATTTGCATCGCGATATCGTACCACCGTTACGTTATTGCGTCCTCGTTGGTTCTCTGAACGATTGCAAGCGTCGTGTGCATGCAGATGCTGGGTGCATCGACTCGTTAATTGACTGCTGCGGGGAGAAACTGAATTGAGCTATATCGATAGCTGAAGGATTCGAGAATTGGTATATAAGGAACCGCAGTTTGGTGAAATGTCGAAAGCGTGGTGCAGAAAATAATTGTGTTTGCAAAGAACAAATGTAGTAGGTGTACACTTTTTAGTTTTTTTAAATTTAAATATCCTCTGTTGTTATCGATGACTTTTCTATGTGTTATTTAATTTTTAATAGTAATTCTAGGTGAGGTGGCATTATGGTTGTAGGTTCGATTTCGCGTAGAGTTTGAAATATTCCGTTTTTCAACTGTTTTTAGCGTGTTTGCTATATATTTTTGAGGTTTAGGTATTGATTAAATTTGGGATGCATTGAGTCTACCATTTCTCCCCAATTTATTCTATTTACAGGTCCTGAGTTTCGAATTTCCTACGATTACTATAGATTACTAGATTATGATTGATTTTTAGTAAAATTTTTCTTATGAAACGTACGATACAATTCTTTGCATTTCGTGTGTGTTAGGACAGAACAAATTACGCGTCGCAGATGTTTATTTGACAAATAAATAAATATGAAATATTATAAAAACTCTCGGTTGAAATCGCTCATTAACTATTTGTAATGTGAGAAACAATTAAACTATTGATACGTGGTAAATACACGAAGCTCGTACGATGTAAAACGGTACTGAAAATTATTAAATGAAAATGTTGGCGTGTATGATTAAGCACGTAAAGATTATAGTAGCGTAATATGTAAAGCAATGAGGTTACTAATTGGAAAACATAATAAACTCTGGACATTTCAATGCGATCACGGAAATTAATTCTGTAGTAAATATCCAGCCTCGTAAGATTTTAATTATCCGATTCTTTTTGCGCTTATACATTATGTATCGTATAAAAGAGCACCTTATAAATAGAAGCAAAAGAAGAATAGAACTTCATATTTATTCACCGATATTGTTGGCGAAAAAAATTCACCAATTTCGCAGCTGAAAAATCGATATTCATGCAGCGATGTTTGTATCCTAACGGAAAATAATCACTGCACACAAGATTCGGACTATGGAACGGTCCAATTCTTAACCACCTTTCTCTTTTTTCGCTTCTACACAAAAGGTATTTGAGACTGAACACTGGAATTTCCTATTTTCCTAATTCTCCAACGTACTAACCTTGGATTAAAAAAAGAAGCAAAACGATAATGAAAAAATAATTCTATTCCGGGAGCAAAATTCGTATTGTTATATCTGCGCTGTTAGATTCGGGCGTATAAAATTACCAATTTTCTATTACCATGGAAATATAGTGAAAATTATTTACAATTATTATTTAAAAATTGGTAAAAGAATAAGGGTTGCTATAAGTAAAAGAACAATGCATGAGAAATCAAGAAAAATTAAGCCTTATTAAATGAACCTTAAGAGTGCCATTTTGTTACACAAAGAATAATAATACAAAAATTATAGAAATTCAAATATCACGTTTCGCTCCATTCTCCTAATCACTAGATCTACATCTTTAGTAAATTTCTACTTATTCAACAATTTTAATAATTCTTTAACAAAGAAATAATTCATAAATAGAAAGACTGTGAATAGTGTACTAAGAATTCGTTTCATCAAGAGATACCAACTTCGATAAGAATTATAAGAAAATTCTTTTACCATAAAAATTAACGAGCTATTACAAATTATTCTCAATAAACAAAGTAGCTAAACACAAATTTTTTTTTAATTTAAACATCCATAACTTATAACGAGTTTTTATATTTTTACATTTATTCGTCGTCTACGTCCCCTTCTTAGAGAAACTGATCAATTTCATTTTTACCAATTTTTAAATTCAATGCCAGTAATCAAACTTGCCAAACCAAAATATCATCAGATCTTCTATCACGCATTTCACGGTGCAACGTTAACAACGACCGTTCAAATTGTACACGTACGGACGATAATTCAGTGTCAAGTTTAACGGGAATAAACTTGCAATATCGTAAATAAGACACTCGCGAACGAGCGTGGGATCAGCGTTTCGAGATGAAAGCTCGCAAGGACTTCAAGGCTGAACGATTTCCTGCGTTAGCGAGCCATGGAATATCTCCTACTCGCTACATTTCGATTATTACTATTATTATGAGAAGTAACGTTATATGAACCGTGAAACAAGCGAGGAAAGACGCACACCGGAAAGAAAGCGGAACAGAAGGAAGAAAAATGGCCGCGAGGATGTTGAGCAGATCACGTGGCCCGTAGGAAGGAAGTAGGCCAACCGATGACCTTCTTGCAATAAGTAACCAAGGTAATACACGGCGCTGTGGAAAATTATAACGGCAATTCCCCAAGAAGGTCGGTAAAATATTCATCAGGAATCGTTAACGAGAAAGAGAATCGATTGGTCGTTAACCCTGTAAAGTTAGGCAACAAAACTATCGGAAGTATTAGGTCGTAACATACGGAACGTCTGTTTCCTGTTGATCGAAACGAATGCACTTTGATTTAATTAATATTTAATTAACACCACGTTTACGGACATCGATTGGATCATTTTGAAGGGTAAAATGAGGCTTTTTGGAATAATAGTTCACTTTAGTTCACTTTAGTTCACTTTAGTTAGTTCACTTTAGTTAGTTCACTTTAGTTCACTTTAGTTAATTTTAGTTAGTTCACTTTATTTTAAATCGACAGATTTTTATTAACACAGATTTATCAGGTACATTTTTGCAGATTCTAGTAAATTTTTTTTTCTATTATTTTAAATATAATTGTATATTGTTACGTTTAAGCATGAAATCTGAAATTCGGGAAATCGATCGGTTCCGTAAATCCGGTGTTAACAGCCGGTCGCAAAAATTTATATACATCCATCGAATTTTGATTATCTATAACGCGCCACATCAATTATGTATATTATCTCAATCGCCGGGTACAAATTTGATTGAATAAATTATTTGGGTCGAATTAAGCGATCGAATGAAATAAGATAATATTACGGATATCAGAAAATGTTTAACCTGTTGACTCGTCGAACGGATTACCGTAATTTTTATTTAACTTAACAATAATTGAACGTAACAGTTTACTGTCCTAAAGATTTCGTTGTACTTTTTGATGCGTTGACATCGGATTTCTGAGCTTTGCTTATTTTTATACATCCTTTGAGACGCGTGAACGAACCTTTTATAACGATTATAATTGTTAAACGATTGACGCAAGTTTTTACGAGCATTTAATATTTTTTAAGCATTAATTGCTTTCCGAAGGAATGGAAGTTTCTTTAATAACTGTCCTTAACAGATAAATTCTTCGTGAAAAAGTGAAAGCTTCGAAGAAAGAGAACTGATGATCGTATAAGTTTTAAAAGAACAGATTCCGCGTTCGAATAACCATTCACAATTGAAGTGAAACGGAATTCGAACGTTGAATGTATTCGCTGTATAAAGTACGACACAGTTTTTCTCGAAATAGAATATTTCAAAGAAACAGCAATTTCACGCATCATTTTATGAAACATTACCCTGACAGTTTCAAACGCTTTATGTCATTCCCTTGATCCTTTGGCTTACGAATGGCGGATACAAGGATTGATAAAAATATTCAAAGTTATTTCGTAAGACGATAAATAGTTGCGTGATAAACGTGTGAAAATTGTAATTAATTACCACGGACATTATATTGCTCGTGACGCTAAGAATATTTCGAAGAGCAATCTTTATTTCGACGTTATGAAATTTTGAAACGCGCGTTTGAAAATTTCTCCTTTATTAAATGACATGGTGATGTATCGCGCGAATTTGTTTCGTGGGAATGAAATATTCGAAACAAATATTTTTACGCGTATCGTGTTATCAAGCGTTCGATTTGGCAAGGTTTACAGACGCATCGTGCTTTTTTAACACTAGAACCACCAAAGTGGTCAAAATGACCCATTTGTAATTTTTTACAGAATCTTTATAAATTAACTACGGTACCTTTGAGTAGATCTTCCGTGATCTTCTACTAAAAATATAGATAAACTTTTGTCTCGGTTGCATTGCATATTATTTCAGATACCTTCCACTTTGATTTCTTCGATAGAAATAAGTATACTTTAATCGTCGGTAGTTCTAGTGTTAAATCACATTGTCGAATTGTGTGTTGATTGAATTTTTGAAACTTCAAGAAATACCTATAACAAGGATAATAATTCTTTCTGCACATTTTTCACAAAAAAAAAAATCTTACAAAATCCCCCAAAATATATCATTGTAAATTTAGAAAATTTCTATAAGAAATTACTGTAAGATTATTTGTATAAGAAATTAATAGTCACTTTGACTAGTTCTATAGTCCTATTAAGTATAAAAAAAATTGTTCATTATTAATGTTCGAATTAAATGGGTATTAATTACGAATTTATAATAAATCACTGTCGAACAGAAAATGATTCGATTCGCCTCGGTCTACTTTACCATGAACTACAATTATAAACTATGAGCTACAATTTAGTTCATGGTTCAATAATTATATCGTTTCTAGATTTTTTTTATCGACAGCGTATATAATAATGGAATCCAAAATTGCTTTAATCGCCTAATTTAACGGTTTCATTTATTCCAAATTTGAAGGAAAGATTTTCATGTCCCGGACACGTGTTTCGCAGTTTAACGTTGCGGTTTCTTGTTCGATCGGCGAACACACTTGACGCCAAAGGTGATACCGTAGCTCGTGGTAGAATGTCATGATATCAGTGCGTTAAGATGTCAATATGTCAACGGCATCGACGTTGTCACGCGCGTTTGAGTTTATACCTGGAACGAGCGTTCGAGAGCAATACTGTAACTTGCGTTAATTTACGAAAATGAGAAAGTGTCAATCTGTCAGCACGTCAAGGTATTACATTATCGCGTACAGCTGTTGAAATTTCGGTATAAAATTGTTTAAAAATTCGCGTACGTTCAATTACCGAGAAACCATGACGTTTCAATTTTGTAAAAAAGACTTTTGGAAAAATTTACGCGATATGATATTTAAACAAAGGTATTCAAGTGTCTCGAGTATTTTATAAAATTTATTAAGAATATCGTATACCTTTAGAAAAGATAAACGAAAATGGTTCTTTGGATTATTTTATTAGAAGTCTTGAGAAACCAGAAGCGTCTTCTTCGAAGTTAGAATCTTTTTTATAATAATATCGTGTATGGTATAAATATACAATCTGTGCTTGTCAAATTTACAGAATAAAAATGTATGCGAGTACATAAAGTGGATCGATAAAATGGGGAATTGTGAAGTTTAAAGAGAATTTTTTTAAATAATTATGAAGTTAAAAGACAAATTTTTTTAATAACTGTGAATTTAAAAGAGAAGTTTTTTAAATAATTACGAAGTTAAAAAACAAACTCTTTTAATAACTGTGAAGTTGAAAGAGAAAATTTTAATATATATTATGAAAAGGATTATCATATGGTTGTGATAATTGAGAGAAATCGGAGCGAGGTGTTGAGAGTTCAGAGCGAGAATTAAGAGTAGAAATTGAGAGAGAAAGAAATTGAGAGAGCTTTTACCGTATTATTCTGTTCCTCGTTAAAGCATAACCGTTATTGTTTATTAATTATATCCACCTGTTTCCAACCCAACATTCGCACAATGTTGGTAAACTGATATGTAACTTCCAAACTACATGATTTTATAAAGGATTAATAACGAACGATTAAATTCCGAAACGATAATGAAAGATTAAATTCTAAAAGAAACAAAAAAAAAACGAAAGAATTCATACACTCAACGATAGCTTGAAAAATTGATTTTTAATCTAAATTTTATCGAAACACAGTCAACATTTTTCCAACGTTTCGCCAATACGAACTCATTCGTCTCGCTTTAACCCGTAATAAAACACAATTATAGCAATTTCTTTCTTCCGCCAATATTTTATCTTTCGCTACGAAACTTTACCACGCGTTCACCTACGATTCATCGGATCGGTTGATGAACAAAAATATTTGCCCAACGTTTAGACGTTTATTATAAACGTAGGAACGTTCAATCACGATCTCTGACACAAGCAGCTCGAAAACGTAACAGCAACACTCTGATCAAACATGTACAAAGTATATCTTCCAATTTGCCATCGCTCGAGCAAACTCTCCTTATCCCCCGATTTCCACGCGGATAAATAGAATAGGAGAACAAGCACGGAACAAATCGTACGATCAATTTCCACGGGGACGTTAATTCTTCGCGAAGGACGTAACGAGTGGGTGTAAAAGCCAAGAATTACATCGGCATGCAAAAATAGTATCGCGTAATTCGCGCTGGCCGACACAATTTGTCCCTTAGTTATCCAGGTACAGCGTCTGATATCTTAAATCTCTCGTAATAGGCGCTCGATTAATTAAGGTCCGGCTATAACAAACTTGTGGAAAAACACGCGCGTTCAACAGTTGCGTATAAAGCAAACTCGAGGAGCCTACGCCCGGTCAAATGTCAGGCTACCAATCATTCAGGTGGCTAAAAATACTGAAAAGATCGTGTGTTCAGGTCCACCCACGCGAGATCCTGGCTCGAAGGACGGGGCGGATTGCGAAAGAACTCACGGACGATCGTGTCCGCCGCGTAGAATCGTGATATTGCCGGGAAGATGCGAGAAAAAGAGGTGAAAAAGTGGAGAAAAAAGTGGAGAAAAAGAGGAGAGAAAGAGGAGAAAAAAAAAGGCGCCGCGAGTTTCTCTGCGAAGCTGTATTTCTCATCCGAGAGAAGCGGAAAGGAAAAGGCGAGATGAAAGAAATGACGCCCACAGACGGCCGTGTTATTAAGAGGGTGAGAAGAGTCGGGGCGCGAATACGCGCGAGATTTCTGCACCGTTTCATCGCGCTTTCATCGATGCTCGACGCTCTTGGAAGAATTGCTCGGAACAATAGAAACATTCCGTCGCAGTTAGCGGTGTGACAGTCGGCAAAGAAAACGAGCAAGGGAGAGAAGGAGCGAGAGTAATGTTTACCCGCAAGTTTCTCGCGGGCCCGGAAGCGCGTACACTCGCGAACAAAGGGGCAAAGGCGAGCAAGTTCCGTCGAGTGCAGAGGAAACCGAGCCGCGGATGGTTTGCTTTGCGCGCACCTCTCGAACAGAACCCGAGGACTCGGATTAATTTGCGTTTTCGAGATTGTAAATTCCAAGTTGCCCTGTAACTCCGTTACATATCCACCGTCACAGGAAACGAGCGTTCTCGAGACGAACGTTGAGCCAATCTTCTTGCGCCGAACCGTATTTCTGTACCGCTTTTCAACAACTCGTTAACCGTGCTCGCGATTTCGAGAAAGGAAAACATCGAGTTGTAGACTGGATCTGTTTCGTTCTATTGTCTTTATTCGAAAGTCTAGCGGTTCGGTTCGAGTCTGTTACGGTTTTCGAATCCCTTCCGACTTGATCGCGCTCTCGTTTCGTTAAAGAAAAAGCTACTATTTAAAAGGAGAAAATTATCAGATTGAAACGAGAGAAAAGTAACGCTTCAATGGGGAACTGAACAGAAGTGAATAGCTTCTTGTAACATTAAAAATATTAGCAAGCACTATTTATAACACTGCAACTACCAAAGCGATGGAAACTACTGGTTTGCAATTTCTCAAACAAATTGATACACTTTTGAAAATTGTTCTGTTCTTCTGTGAAGAGTAAGAGCAAGGATTTATTTCCATTGAATCTCATATTTTTTTCAAATACCTGTTACTTTAATTTTTTTGGTAGAAATGTGTTGGAGGTAGAGGATCGAAGCGAACACTTTTTACAATAAATAAATTATGTAAAGATTGAACGGGATTACGAGAACGTGTTGACAGAGGCAAACTGAACTTAACTACATTTGATAAACATTCGTTGAATGCCTGGTAACAACAAAACGGGTGTCAATGTCATTCAACGAAAAAGATGTTAATATCTTATATCTCTAACAAAATGCTTAAATCGTCGGTAGTTGTAGTGTTAAGGAAACATAAAGTGACTACTGCATTAGCCAGGAGAGATCAAGTGGCTTTAACTATGATCGGAATTAGTCATTCCGAGATCGTGCATTCTTATCTTCCGAGAAAATAATCAACCCCCTGTGAAACGAGTGCGACACTGTTATTACTTTTTGAATTACTTGCTGAAATTCAGGAAACGAACCAAGTTAATCGATAAACTAATGTATATAATATAACATAAATAACCCAACGTAATTACACAGATTTTTTATACCACCGCTAATAACTTTACAGTTCACGCTTAACAACTTCTTTACATTTTCTTCAAAATTAATCGACAGTGTTAACGCAACTGTCGCCAACACTTACGCGCTTATTCAATGATACATCTGCACAACGCAAAAACTCGCGGTAAAGCGAAGTAAAATAAAATAAAACAAGAAACTTGCAAAACTTATTAAATTGATAGAATGTAAAATTATTTCGCACTCAATTATAAGTTTCTATCCTCGGAAAGTCGCGAAGAATTAAATGGAAGAATCACGATTAAAATGATTAAAAGGTATCCATGGAACGATCCAAAAATACGAACTTCAACGTGATAAAATGATTCCACGATAAATACGATTAAATTCAATATGCATCAGAATCATATTTGCTGATACAAAAAAAAATATATATTACACCGACAGCATGGAGTTATTAAATTTTAATAGAAAATGTAATATCAGGAAATGAAAATGCAGAATCTGCGGCAAAATTGTTGCGCATCCGCGTCGCGTATGAAATTTTCGTTCGGTAAACCAAACCGCTCGAAAAATGATACCGCATAACCGTTATGAAAAGCTCTGTATCGTAAATTTAAATCGGATCGAGCATAAATCACTTCGTCAGCGAAACGTCGAAAAATTCAAACAGAAAACTTAATCTTGGCGTAACCCCGACCCACCGTAAACTTTCCTACGTGGCGATAAAACGTAAGAAAATTCCCATCGAGGTGTCTGGCAGACCCTTAGCGCGAACTCGGCACGCGATTTCAGCGGCGATAAAATCGAAGAAAATCCCCGTGGAAAATTATCGCGTCATTGGCTAATTAATTATTCCATACATAACGTTTTCCACGATTTTTCAACGATTTTTTCGTTGTTCGAACCAGGTTTCTTCCATAAAACGTGTTACAACTGAAAAAGAAGCGATTCTTCGTAGAGAAATGAATAAAAAATGTAGAACGCTATTTTTATTTACACGAGACTCCGTTTTCGAAGAAATCTAATTTGAATATTCGTTAGGTACGCTCGCGTTTGAGTAGCCGTAAAAAAGTCTAGAAATAATTATATTTGCTTCGAGTTTAACCGTTGAAAGATACAGAAAATGAAAAATAAAGAAAAAATTCAGCGCTGTTATATCGATAATATTTTTATCAAACAAATGCAATTTAAGTTTCATGGTCTACACGAAAGATAAGTTTTATAAATAAAACATTGAGTATCTTAAGGCTTTCGAGCCGCGGGTGTGCTTCGCAATCTAAAATCGGAAATGGAAATAATATCGTGAAATTGTGTAACTTGAAAAATTATGATCGAATATAACTTTATAATAAGCAAACGTTAATTAATAATGGAAAGTGATACGACAAATGGTTTTAGCTCGTGTCGGGATGTTTTGGAAATTAAAATTTGAAACGTGATTTCATGCGTCGGAATATGAATAGGAGGGAAATTTATAAAATTAGCGACATAAAAGCAATTATGGTTGTTTCATCAATATTGTATCCACGTATATATATATATATATACATAAAATGTTTGAAATAAGTGATCTAGAAATTTTAGCTTATAACTTTCAATGAGTTATTATTTTAGAATAAACAGGAAAATTTGTTTTAACAATTTAACCTAGCTCTGCTAATCATTCATTATTTCTCTCTTACAATTTAACGATGCGAAGACTTAAATTTGATATTAAAATAAAACAAGCGTCCATATTTCATAACAATTCAAGCAGTAGAACAAATAAACCCACGCACTTTTTAATAATCCTTCAGTTTTATAAAAGAAAAGGCGAACGTAGACCAACCAGGGAAGTTTACCCTATATTATTAAAAAAAGAAAAAAAAGAGAAAAAAAAAAAGAAAAAAAATTTCTGATGTTACTTTAACATAAGCTCTTTATACCCAACTCACAGTGTACTAAAGCTCTGTAAATTCTTAATCTACCTTTTTCAACATCCCGTACACTACGATTACAAATCCATCTTAATTTTTGAAACAACAAACTCCAACAATTTGCAATAATTTGCAACAATTAGGAACAAATTTTTGCCGAATAAAAAAACAAAACGTAAATTCTGTAAATTTTGTAAATTCTGTAAATTCTGTAAATTCTTAATCTATCTTTTCCAACATCCTGTACGCTACAATTACATACCCACCCCAATTTTTAAAACTAAAACCGAAACAAATATTTTTTTTTCTTTTTTCATTCTAATTCCGACAAAAATGATTCCATCTCACCGAACGTACGACCCGTTCACTCGTCGAAGCATCGTTTTAAAACATTTCAACGTTCTCGCTGTAACACACCGACCGTGCACGTAACTACGTTTGTCCTATTACACGCGAATCGTACACAAAGTACATTTTGATTTACCGATGCCCTGGACAATAAATGCTGTCACGTTGAGCGACAAACAAACGAACAGAATACCCGTGCCAGCGAGCTGCGTTATTAATTTATTCGATTTCAGCTCGCTAACACGACCTGTTACACGCGTCGCGTGCAATCAATGCGCGCGGCTCTCGCGAACGTATCCGCGTTAGCATTAAAAAATGAACGCTCACTTTCGCTGTCTCGCGACGTTCCATCTCGCTCTCGTTCGTTGGGTTAACAAGCTCGGCTTGTTAATAGGAAAACATTGTTAATTATACAGACTCTCGATCGCGAAAACTCGAACAATCGTTGGAAAGTAATTGACGAGCAGATGTTTCTCCTCGCCGGAGCGTTCGATCGGTGTTCTCAGGTGCAAAAGCAGAAAAGCAGAAGAGATCGTCGACAGAATGGAACGTTTCCCGGGAATCGAGGAAATAGGGGCGGAAATCAGTTGATTAAAACGGGATCAAATCCATCTCGAAATTACGCTGCATGCGTGGCTCGGTTCCCACGGGTAAACCACATACCGTGCAATAGAAGCATGAACATTCGAAAGACGAAACGACCATCGGGCCCGTTAATTACCAATCGCGTCTGTTCGGTTGTTCGACGGCCTGGTCGGGGTGAAAAATCGCGTCGTAGCGATTAGGGGGACCGTTTCCAATTATACGACGGGGAAAACGTTTCCATTCCGTTGAACGATTTCCAGTCCGTTTGGTGGATCGGGTGCGCTCTCGTATCGAGATGAACATCGAAACGAAGAGATGACAATATTCTCCTCCACGCAAACTGCTCGTTCAATTCTGTCACGAACGCTACAAACGCTACAAACGCACTGTCGATCCGACGTGATAAGAGAACGTCGAAGCACCCTTGGACGACGAGGTTACCGCGATCCGAGAGGTCGATAGAAGCGCGCGAAAGCGGTTTTAAGAGAAGAGCCGGAATGACCAACCTGTTACTTGAAAGCTGCGGAAGCTTCCGAGCGGGGAAGTGCGTGCGTTCTTTCAGGCACGCTCTCGCGTTCAGCTGCCCCTCCGGATGGATACACGTGCTTCGTATTTTCTACAAACGTACGTAGTCGCGTAAGTAACGGGTACGTGTGTGTGTGTGTGTCCGATGATCGGTATATGTTTCTCTGATTACTGTTTTCTCGTGCTTAGAATAATATCTTTCGTGCGTGTCGGATACGTGCGCGCGGGCACATATGTTCACGAGATGCGTGTACCTGCTGTGCGTATACCTCTGTGTGTACACCTCTCTATATACCTGTCCGTATACCTCAGTGTATCCCTGCGTGTACGCGTGTACGTGTATGTTCGTGTGTATCAGTCGAGGTGTAAAGTGTACCTGTCCGCGGTTGGGAAAAAAAAAAAAAGAAAAGGAAAGAAAAAGAATCGGCGCGCATGCCCGCGTTAAAAAAGGACGCGCAAAGGAAAACTCACGGCGAGCGACCAACTTGACGGAGAATGGGGAAACGGAAAAAAAAAAATTGAATCACCGTAATATCCAGAGCGACGATATCGTCGGGCAGGCTGCCCGGCTTGCACTGCCCGGGTCTCCTGTTTCTCCCACCGAGCGAACCACCCGTCCCTCCGATTCCCGTCTCTCGCCCGTCTCTCCCGGCTCTCCTGCCTCTCCTGCCTTCACCCTGGCACTCTCCTTACACCCCCGTATCGCTAACCCCCGCCACTGAACGCCCCTGCCGAAAAAGCTCGCCTATTCTACACCCCACCTTTTGCCCCTTTTCATCCTCCTTCACCCTTTCGCCCTCTCTTCTTCCCGACGATCGTCCTTTTCGCTCCTTCAACCCCTTTCGCCCCCGTTTCTTCGTTCTCGCGCTGACGTGCTATCATCCGAGACTCCGACTCGTAGACGGTGAACCGAACTCTCATAAAACGATGTCTTTCGCTCGCTCACCGTGTCTTCCTCTTTCTTGCCACACTCGCTTCCTACCGCGAGCAGCAGCTCAAGGCGCAAGCTCGTTCTTCTCTCCGGGCTAGGAGAAGGGAAAAAGACTGTCGGGCAACCACCAGGAGGAATATCCTCGGAAGGACCCGAGGGACTCGACGAGGCGCGCCTTATTCGCGCGCGTTTTCACTCACGTGGACGGAACGCAGGGGGTTCGAAACGAGATCCGCGTTCTCCACGGACGGGTATCGCTGTTCCGAGGGTTGTTTCGAAAGTTTCTTTCCTGGCAGGCGAGAGAGGACAGCGTTCGAGAAAGAAGGAGCAGAGAAGCGTAGATTTGTGGCAGTGGTTGGTCGTTGGGCTCGTTTTTCTCGGGGCAAGGAGAAACGGATGCGACGTTCGAAGGGGATGATACGCGAGGAAGAGACGCGTCGGCGTAGAAAGGGAAAGTCGTGGCTTTTTGTTTGATACGGGAAGCGGATGATACTTTCCAGAGGGAAACATTTTGTCGTATCATCGATGAATGTCGCGTTTATCTCTTGTAATTATTTTGTGTTCCTTAAACTCCTTAATTTGTGAGGCGGAGTCTGAGGAATTTTACAGAACTGTTAAAGAAATCTTTGTAGTAGAGTTTTATCCGTAACATGGAGGTTTGAAGGTTTGAATCCAATTTCATCGCAAAAATTAAGAAATTTGATGCAAAGTAGAAAACAGTCGGTGTATAATCAAACTCCACTTCACCAATTAGGCTTCGTAATTACTAAAATGCGCTCGTACCTAACCACTATACAAATTACATTTTTTCAAAAACGGAGTCCCGTATAAAAAAAATTCATTTCAAATTTTTGCCTTATGTTTGCACGAAGAATCACCTGTTTCCCAATACTACCACGATTTCGGAAACACCTGGTTGAAATAAGGAACAAAAATTGATGAAACGAGAAGGAACTTTCGCACTTCGATGCATTTTCATCCGAGCCACTGTCGTTACTTCGAAATTGACCTCTTCGGTCCTTTTTTCGCAGGTCCGTAAGATTCGGACGAAGGAACGACAAGCGAGGGTCAGGGGTGAGACAGGAGACGAAAGGTTGCATTTCAGGGGTCGATTGACTGGAAAATTCCGGCAACGAAAGCTGTTGAAGGTAATGCGAAAAACGTGCGCGAAATGAATTTTTCAAAAGCGAGGCTTGTTGCTTACCGAAAATAAAAACCGCCAACTGTATTGTACATAAAGTTCGTCGGTGACCCGCTTTGTGAACCGACGCGTTTCATGCACACGCGGGGAAAAGTCGAACCGTTTTTCCCTTGCGCGATATATCGATCAACTTTATGTAAACAGTTGACACGCGTGACGATTTTTTATCGTGGAAAAAAGAAAAAAAAATGTGCTCGGCGAAAAACGTTCCCATCGGCTCTTCCCATTTCTTTTCTACTCCTATTTCGTCGGTTTTTGTTCAACCGAATGCGGTTGCGAGTGTTTTGTCGGAAAATCGAAAAATTACTATTAATAGGAGCTTGAACATTCCGAGCAACGGGTTGTGTACGCAGAGTCGGATGTTTCAATTTGCTTTACAATCCATTAAAATGGATAAGCGACGCTGTTAACGTAATGCAACGTTATCAAATATTCAGGTTTCATCAGACCAGTGACTATACGGCCATCACTTTTAGAGGACTCTCATTTTGCTCGATCGAGCGGACAAAGCGATTTCGCTTGGAAAATACGCTACATCTGGTATTTTTTTTTTTTATTTTTTTCTTTTTTCACCGATCGAATCTTGAAGCATCTTTCGTGTACCGTGTATTTCAAAACATTTCACTCTACATTTGTTTGTATTTTGTAAATTTTTTCTGCCTCGTGCTTGAACTCGAACGGAATTAAAATTGGAAACTCACTATTTGTTACAGTAAACGAAATTTATGTTTGTGTAAACGATATAACTTTTTTTGGAACTTTAAAATACACAAAATACTGTACGTTTTAATCACATTCATAATCATTTTAAACGAAATAATTATTAATCCAAAATACATTTATTTCGATATCTTTCGGCACCTCGATGTTTCTCTCGAGAAAATTATTATTTCTCGCAACTGTTTAACTGTACAAAATAAAAAAAAAATGTTTCAGATAAACAATATTAAATTTCATTAAACCTACCCTAAAGAAGAAAAAAAAAGAAAAGAAAAGAAAAAAAAAAGAAAATGAAGGAGAATCCATTTATCTCCCTAAGAATGCCTCCAGAAAAATTGATTTCATATTAAATGATTAATTCTTCCTGTCCCGTTTAATACGAAAACAATTGAAGTCGACATCCACCGAGCTTCCGAAGAAATTAACTTATAACGCTTTATCTGTCTGAACCTGCTATACGTTTATAAATAAATAAATGCATATAATTCGCATCATTTTTACAGAACGCTATTCATAAAAAAAAAAAAAAAAAGGAAAATTATATTTTTAATTAAAATAAGTTGCACACTTTCGTCCCGTTCGTATCACTTTGTACACGAAAAAGGTAATTTAAAATTCAACGCGAGCGCTCAAAATTCATATACACAGAACCATATAAAAACTCGTATTAGGCGACGCGTAAGGAACATTATACATGCCTACCTTATTAGAATCGTATGCAGAATAAGCTGTCGGTATAGCCCAAGGAGGTCTTCCCAGCCGCGCTACCAAGACTCGAGCATTGCATAGTGAACCCGTAAGTCATTCCCCAAGGTATGTCTGGAAGATCCCACAGGCATTCCCTTATCTTGCACTGTCGGGTCGAGCTACAAAATCTCCCTCAGAATTGCCTGAGGGTCTCCTTAAAAAACGCGTTGCACGAACTTCCTGTGACAGATTATGAAGCACCTTGATCCCTAATCGCGTCTAACTGCTCCTTCCACAGCCATTTCAAGTCCTGCGAATAATTCCTCAATTTTAGTTTTAACGCTATTAATTCTTCAAATTTAGTCTTAACGCTATTAATTCTTCAAATTTAGTCTTTACGCTATTATGATTAGTTATTTAATAAAAACGCGTGTCGTTGAATTTGTTTTTGCATTTATATAGTAATTAATTTCAAGTCCTGCANCTTCAAATTTAGTCTTTACGCTATTATGATTAGTTATTTAATAAAAATGCGTGTCGTTGAATTTGTTTTTGCATTTATATAGTAATTAATTTCAAGTCCTGCGATAAGTTTCTCAAATTTAGTTTTAACGCTATTATTACTAGTTATTTAATGAAAAATGTGTATCGTTGTATTTATTTTTGCATTTATATAGTAATTAATTTCAAGTCCTGCGATAAGTTTCTCAAATTTAGTTTTAACGCTATTATGACTAGTTATTTAATGAAAAATGCGTGTCGTTGAATTTGTTTTTGTATTTATATAGTAATTAATTTCAAATCCTGCTAATAATTCCTTAATTTTAATCTTAACGCTATTATGACTAGTTATTTAACAAAAATGCGTGTCGTTGAATTTGTTTTTGTATTTATATAGTAATTAATTTCAAATCCTGCGATAAGTTTCTCAAATTTAGTCTAAACGCTATTATGACTAATTATTTAATAAAAAATGCATATCGGTGTATTTATTTTTGCATTTGTATGGTAATTAATTAAATTCAAGTTAATAGAATCTTTGTATGACCATAAAAATGTAATACTGTGAAAATGAAATGTAGAAATTAATTAATGAGAAAGCTTATTTATTTTTTTTATTTTTTTTAAGACAACTTACTTTATGATAAAGATTATGCCGAAGTTATAAAACTATGGAACATGATTTTCAATAAAAAAAAAAAACAGTAAATCTTCTTGCATTTATTTAATCTTGAAGAATTTGTATTACGATTCTTTGAAAAAAGAAATTTAACGAAAGTAAATATATTGAAACAGAATTACGCGATGTTCCGGCGAAACGTTGCATGAACTTTCAGCGTTTCACGATTCATATATTCGTAAAATATGTGAATATTAATGGGATTTATGAACTTCCAAGGGAAATATAAAAAATAGCGATGTAACGAAGAATGTTCGTATTTCATAATACCGAACGATTTATGGATATTAATGTGATTTAAAATTAAATTAAGCAGAGTTATTCATTTTATTCGACAGAATGTTTCGATGTACTTTGATAATATTCATAAAAATCGTATATATTTTTATACGTGCCTAAACGTATACATTGTAATATTTTATACGTGTACAAATGATATTATAAAGGATCAACATCGAAATACGTGTCTTTTAAAATGTAAAAAAATTTATAACAATAAGAACAAGATACAAAGATAATATATATATGAAATACGACAAAAAAATTTTATTAATTACAATTATAATTCACCGGTTAATTCAAAAAGTAATTTAAGCAGAAAATTGCAAAACGAAAATAGAAATAATATTTTTATCACTTTTAGTAATTTTCAAAAAATATTATATCATAGGTTACACGTTTTTGTATCGCTTTGATATCCTATCTCTATTTATTGAAATCGATATTATTTTTTTTTTACCATGGTTTATATTGCACAAAGAAACAAATAACGTTTAATTAAAAATCAATACTAACTAAAATGCAATAGTTTCCACCAAAGGACATATAACTTTTTCGTTTATTTTAATTTTTATTCAAGATATTGTACATCGAGGTAAATTAATGTATGTCTACGTATATACAATAAAATTAATTAGAAAACACGTTGTGCGTATGATGAACGATATTTATACGATATTATTTTTTGAAATAAATTAGAAAAGTATTACACGAATCGTGTATTATATTCCGAATAAAAGTTTGGAATTATGAAATCGATGGTGTCTACGTTAATTCATAGCAGTGATGCGAAAGGTTGATCAGGAAAATTGAAGTAACTGTATGATTATACGAGAACCTTTCGACGTCGCCTCAGGTGCAAACAGATAGCGCTACTGTACGAGTTAATTTTCTATTTTCTCGAAAAATAAAATACACGAGAAAACAAATTTAATATGAATATATAACGAAAATAAAAATATTTATATTTCTTTTATACGATTTAAAAATTATTTTTGTCGAATACCGATTCGATAATATATTTACAAATTCTTAAGTTATCGATTGAAATTTGTAAATTTATCGTTATCATTAATACCACGCAAATAAGACATACTTTTTCTTGTAATACTTTGATAATGTAATATGCCTGAATCAGACTTAACGATTATTTGGTAAACTAAATTATAACTTTACATTTCATAAAAATCGAAATTATTTTAGAATTGTTACATTGAATTATTTTCATTTACGTTATTAAGTTTAGCGATAATCGGTAATTAAGTCAAAAAAATTTAATGCTCGTATTTCTATGTTACATTCTATGAAATACCAGTGTTACATAAATTGAAGCGCACGCGCTTGAAATACGATATTTCAGTCTGGAGGTAATTTTATTTTCATGATTTTTAATTGAAAGATAAACGTATAAATATACTCTGGATATATAATAAACAGTAGTAGTCCTGTAGTCTCATAATTTCGTGTATATTTTAAATGGTAAATAATATTATATAATTTTTTAATTTGAAAAATTGCAAGTTATCATTCTAACCTCAATTGCGTTTCAATAAAATGGTTGTAACGTGTGTAGCTTAAAAAATATTTCACTATTGATTAAAATAAAAGAATTAATATTGATTGAGGGTAAAAAAATGTATATTTGTTACATTTGTGTAACAACTATTCTGAAAAGTTAAGTTAAGTAGAATTGTAAATGTTATGAAGTTGCTTTTCTTATTTATATAATTATTTGTTTAAAGAGAAACAAGAATCAAACACAAAAAGGAATACTGAAGATATCATAATTGTATGTAAAATCATACAAAGAAAAAATTTCAGAAGATGCAACCTGGTGAATGGCAAGATTAAGATTCGTTAAGCAATATATTACTGTGAATTATCCATTTATTAATTGCTTTATTTGCAGATAATAAAAATAGTGAATTTATGCCAAAGCTAAATCTTTCACGGGACAAACATAAATTAAAATACAGTGATTTAATATATATGAAACAAGCGGAAGAAATAGCTATTCATAAAGCAGCTAAATATAGACGCACTCGTAATAAGTGCGCTGTACTAGGTTTTTCTTTAGCCGGTTTAGTTGTAGGAATTTATTTGTATACTATTCATGCCGTGAGACAGGAAACTTTTCTGGATGATTTAAATGAACCTGAAAAAATAATTGAAACGCCTGCTTCAAACGTGTCTTAAACTTATTTTATATTATCAACTCGCAGAATGTAAAACTATTATTATACAATAATGAAACAATAGAAACCAAAATTAATGTTAATGTATTGTAACCTATATAGACATTTGATATCAATAAATAAACTATATTAAATTTACTTTTATTTTAAAAATATAAATAAGAAGAAGGAAAAATGTCTTATCTGAGACTACCACCTTTAATAAGTATAAAGGAAGTGTTGAAGATATATAACTTGAAAGCAATGAAACGGCTATCTCAAAATTTTCTCCTAAATCCAGATTTGATAGACAAAATAATTAAAAAAATGGGAATTCTTAATGATTGCCATGTATTAGAAGTTGGTCCCGGTCCTGGTGGATTGACTCGGTCTATTTTAAAACAGCACCCAGAAAAGTTAATTGTCGTAGAGAAAGACGAAAGATTTGCACCTACATTAGAAATGTTAGTAGATGCTTTTGACGTAGTTAATGGCAAGATGGAAATTATTTTTGATGATATCATGAAGATAAACATGAGTAATCTGTTCCCTGCGACTAAAGCAAAAGCTTGGACAGATTCTTCTCCAAGAATTAAAATAATTGGTAATTTGCCATTTAATGTATCAACACCTCTCATAATAAAGTGGCTGCACGCAATTAGTGAAAAAACAAGCGCTTGGGAATTTGGAAGAACTAGAATGACATTAACATTTCAAAAAGAAGTTGCCGAACGTTTAATAGCTCAAGAAATGGATAGACAAAGGTGTAGATTATCTGTAATGGCACAAGCTTGGACGCGTCCAATATTGCATTTTATTATACCAGGTAAATTATTCAATTTCTACTTTATAATTTTGTTACTCATAAAATTTATTACATGTTTTCTTTATGAAAATAGGTCAAGCTTTTCTTCCCAAACCAGAAGTTGATGTTGGCCTTGTAACATTTGTACCTTTAGCTGTTCCACGAACAAAACATGAATTTAAAATTTTTGAAAAAGTAACAAGACACATTTTTAGTTTTCGCCAAAAATATATTATTCGAGGCGTCGAGTAAGTAAAGTTCAATAAAAATATCATATTAAATGGCTACCCTTTCAATCTTTTTTTATTTTATATATTTGTGAAAAATACGTGAATATCAATGCAAATCTAAAACTTTCATTTATTCTTTTAGAACATTATTTCCGTTAGATTGTCGGGCCGAATTGGGACAAATGATGTTCAAACTTTCTGATTTAGATCCACAAGCAAGATCAGTGTATTTGACAGTAGAAGATATTGATAAACTTGTTAGTGCATATAAATATTTAATAGAAAAGCATCCAGAGATAGCGTTGTATGAGTATCGTGCATCTCGACGTATAGTGTCACAATATTGCACAAAGAATATAAAAATCACAGAATGTACAGATTTATAATTTAAATAAAAATAAAAATGGCGTTTAGTCTTTGCAATATTTATGAATTTTTTTTTTTTTTTAGAACTATTTCGATACTAGATAAAAACTTACCTCTTAAAAATATATAATCTATTTAAGGCAAAAATATAAAACATATATCTGATATTACATATTACACACAAAATATTAGTCAATTAAAATATATGGATATATATATTATACCATAAAATGTGTAGCGTGTAAAAATTCAAAAATCTGCTTTCCTTTCACTTACAAATAATATGCGATAGTATACAAATAATATATAATTAAAATCTTGTTAAAATAAACGCAAATAGTATAAACAATAATCTACAATAAACTTTTCCGAGTCCATTTTTATTCACANATATGGATATATATATTATACCATAAAATGTGTAGCGTGTAAAAATTCCAAAATCTGCTTTCCTTTCACTTACAAATAATATGCGATAGTATACAAATAATATATAATTAAAATCTTGTTAAAATAAACGCAAATAGTACAAACAATAATCTACAATAAACTTTTCCGAGTCCATTTTTATTCACGTATACTGCGAATGTTGCAAATCTTAATAAATCTATTGAATTTATAAATTATTTAATATTTATATTGCTGTTGCTATTAATAATTACATATTATGTTATAAATGTTTTTAAGAAAGTTGTTCTTACTATTTGCCAGTCTCGTTATCTTATTAAATTTCAATTTTGTTCATAGACTAAGCTGTTTGCTTCAACTCCGTAACCTAGATCATTAAAAATTAATCAATATAATTAAAATAATATTTCAGCTACTTTCATGATTACGACAATTTGATATCTTCTTTAACTCCTACGATCATAAAATAATTTATGAATATAATAACAAAGAATTCGACTATAGCTTTAATGGTAAAAAATTAAAAATTATAATTACATTAAAATACATCGATTTCAATTTCAAGTAATTTGCACGAGACCAGCTCTTTACATGTACATTGTATGTAAGTATATTGCTTGAAAATAGAATACAAGATGTAAATAATAATATACAAGATATTACATTTCGAACTAGTGAATATATATATATATGCTGACAATACATATATTGTAAAGATACAGATAAATGAAGACACTGAGTAAAGGGAAGAATTTGAACAAAATATATGAATCACTCTTCTAAATCCAAGTCTTCTAATTCATCTTCTAAGCCTTCTAAATCTTCCTCTTTAAATAGATTCTCATTAATTGCTAATGCAGTTGCACCTTCACCAACAGTGACTACTACAAAAATACAAACTATTAATAGTATTTTGAAAAAATTATTTCAAAACAATAAATGTATTTTATTCATACCTGTGGAATTTTCATTATTTGTATCTTTATTATTTGTTAATCGATCTGCACCAGCCACGGTTATTCCAGAAGTATCAATTTCACTGGCTTCAAATGCAAGCCTGTCCATATCAAGTTCTCTGTATTCAATCCTTTCTTCGGCTTCATCTTCTTCGCGAACATAACTAGATATTGCTTCATCTCCATCATCGATTCCTAAAAACGTTTTTAAAGTAAATTTTATACATACGCTGACAAAATAAAATATGTGTAACAAGTAGAACAATCCAGAAAAATACCATCTCCAGCTGCAAGCTCAGGATTGAAGTAGAACATTTCTCTTCCAGAAATACCAACTTGGCGACCAGCTTTATAATCATTTCGTCTTTTTTCTTCATCTCTCAATGCCTGTTCTTGCTTTTCCTTTACTTTCCTCTTCTTCCATGCTAAGAATGTCTCCAACGTTATTTTAGTCTATCAAAACATGGAATAAATTGCTGTACATTTTGAAAAAATATACTATACGTTTCAATAAAACCTTTTAACGTACGCAGAGTAAACAATATAACTTGATCATGTGGTACATCATGGGGTACACTAATAAATATTGCGTACCAGGAAAAACCACCAATGTCAAAAGATAGGAATCAAAGAATATTACAATTAACATATAGTACAATTAATCCGGAAGTAATGAGAAACATACAGGGTTTGGCAATTCTTCAAGAATGACTTTATACCGTAGATGATCAAGTTATGTTATCCAACCTCTGTATTATAAATAATTAATAAACGTTTATATTGCATTACTTCATGAGTTATTAAAATAAATTCATACTTGACTTGGTCCCAAATTGGCTCTTTCTGTTTCAATTAAATCTTCTAAAGAAATCTCATCCTTTTTATCTTCTTTCTTCTTATCTTTTTTAAGGACAAAACCAGGTGGTAGCGCATGCCTGTAAATACATTTTTGTCCCGATGGACATTCCCAAAACCAACCATATTTCGATTTTTCCACCGCTTCCAGGAAATGCTTACAAATCTACGATTAAAAAAAATATATTTGTTCCGTTTGTTTTTCTGAATATAAAAAAAACCACAGGTAAAAAATAAATAGAATATTAAGAGCGCGCGCTTACAATATCTGTAGTCGGACGATTACCACTGCCGTGCTTTTTCTCAACGACTTCTTTTAATTTATCTTCATCCCATTTATCCATTGTATCAGTTTCCTTATCATCGTCTCTCATATCACAGTATAACGAACGTTTCTCTGCTTTTCTTTCTATACTTAAATCATGAGAAAATTTGCATTTATCACCTTTCGTACATTGTCCTTGCTTAAAGAATGTGCATACTACCGATTTGGGATCGGTTCCTGTAAAAATTAAATAATTATCATTTCAAATTCCATACTTGATATTTACACATAATAAAAAACAAAAAGAAATGAATAAAACTGCTATCAAAATGAGTTTATACTAATATAATATATTCAAGCAACCGTTGGCAATCGTATTTTGTCTTTTAACTAGATGTCTGCAGTAACCTTACTCAGTCAATACCTTTATCTATTTTTTGCGTTTGCACAGGCTTAAATATGAGAGCTAATTCTTTCTGCTCCTTTAATTTTTTTTCTTTTTCAAGCTTTTTAATATTAGGATCTTCTAATTTCCGTGGATTAACACCACCTGATTTTACCTGCTTCTCTACTTGCTGAATAAATTTTTGTTGTTTGGCACCTTTCTTGTTCTTTATACCAAAAGTCTTATCCTAGAAAAAAAGGGGACAACATTTAAGCAAAAATATATATAAGATAAGGAACCTTGATAAATACACATGTTAAAAATAAGGAATCTAGTTTCTTAAGGTTAGAAACGTAGAACGATTATATTTAAATACCTCGATAACTTTCTCTTTTTTCTTCTGCTCCGCCTTTTTGCTAGGAGCAGGTGCCTTTTTGGGTGGCATTTCATTCAATCCTTGGTATTTACAAGTGTCAAATACTGAAAATCAAATAACAGAATTTACAGCTAAACAGAAATTTAATTCTGGATCATGGAGCAATTCATGCACGTATTCATACACGTAAGTGTAGTGGTAAAAAGTCTGGCCATAAAATACGTATTCTCTATGAGAACAAACGTAGTAAATATTTTCGTCCAGCTTTCCGATTGACCAGTTTCTTTTAAATATCTCTATCAGTAAGCTCGGTTACTGAAATGATTACAGAAAAATTATTTTTATTTATATTATACTTTATTTTATTTTATTATACTTTTTATTTATAATAACATAATATTATAATAACAATATTATAACAACATTATAATAACAATATTATAACAATATTATAATAACAATATTATAACAACATTATAATAACAATATTATAACAATATTATAATAACAATATTATAACAATATTATAACAACAATATAATAACAATATTATAACAATATTATAATAACAATATTATAACAATATTATAATAACAATATTATAACAATATTATAATATTATAATAATAATATAATATTTATAATAATATAATATAATACAATTTAAGTAAAATGTTACATTTCAGCTCGCCCAAAAGGACACGAGATAGCGCTGGATAAGGATTCGGCTACTTTGGTTGAAACTTTCCGTTCGATCTGTTCTATACTCTTTGACGTTAACGTGGAGCGTGGTCAGCTCCTTTTTTACTCGTAGATTGTGGTTAGAATCGCTTTCGCACAATTTCTTTCAAGCGACGAAATGGCGAAATTCGATTTGACATCGCGCATAGGTCAATACCTTGATCGGCATTTAGTTTTTCCACTTTTGGAGTTTTTATCTGCGAAACAGGTATTATAAAAATATATACGTTTATGGTTTGGATGGTTTGGTTATAATGCACTTATGCTTTTCCAGATTTACGATGAGGACGAGTTACTTCAAGCTAAGCTCAATATTCTTAGCAAAACAAATATGATAGATTATACGATCGACATTCGGAAACAACTTTATCCCAACTTGGAAGTGCCAGAGGTATGAATAAATGTAATAAACAGTAGTGTATGTTTGTAAGTGACAAACGTAATTGATAGTTGTTAATTGCAGGGATTGAAAGCTCGCCGTGCGGACGTACTCCAAGAACTTAGTATATTACAAAACAATGTATCTGTTGTTGTGGCACTTATGAATAATGAAGAAGTCATGAAGAAAATGGAGAATATGCGGGATTCTAAAGCGTTGAACAATTATCTTACTCAAGAATCTGATGTAAGCGTAAATTTTTCTATACGTTGAAAAATGTCTTCGATGTTGTGAAAGTAATTAAAATTTATTTTAATTTACGCGCATCGCATTTTTACAGTTCAGAGTAGAGATGATGGACAGTTTCGTGAAGTTAGCAAAATATCGTTACGAGTGTGGTAATTATTCCGTGTCCACGTCGTATTTATACTTCTACATGCTTATAATGCCACCAACCGATAAGGTAATAATGTAATAAATTGAGTACGCGTGATTAATAAGATTGTAATAAACCGTGTATAATTTTCAGAATTATTTAAACGTACTTTGGGGTAAACTGGCATCAGAAATCTTAGTACAAAACTGGGAAACTGCGTTAGAAGATGTAAACAAATTAAGAGAATACATTGATAGCAATGTCATAGGAAATTCCCTTCAAGTATTACAACAAAGGACGTGGCTCATTCATTGGAGTTTATTTGTATTTTTCAATCATGTGAAGGGCAGAGATTTAATCATAGAAATGTTCCTTTATAGGCCACAGTATGTTAACACTTTCACAAGAGTTATTAAATAATATACTACTATTAAGAAAGAAAAAAAAATAACTAGAGTTTGCATACTTTTTATTTTACAGTTATCTAAATGCCATTCAAACAATGTGTCCACATATATTAAGATATTTAGCGGCTGCTGTCATTGTTAATCGTTCTAGACGATCTATACTAAAAGATCTTGTTAAAATAATACAACAGGTTTGTTATCAATATCTCATTGAAATGTTATCAAATTCGTTAAATTTAAATTATATATAATGCTCGAATTTATTAATTATTATTATATATTATTTAACAGGAATCGTATACGTATCGTGATCCGATTACGGAATTTCTAGAACATTTATATGTCAATTTTGATTTTGATGGAGCGAGATGTTGTATTTAATGACTTTTTCTTGATTGCATTATTGAGTGAATTCGTAGAAAATGCTCGTTTATTGATCTTTGAGACATTCTGTAGAATACATCAATGTATAAGTATTGGGTATGTATTAACTTTGTATCATTGATTTACAATTAAATAATAGAAAATGTTTTCAGAATTTTTCAATTTATTTTTATGTTACAGAATGCTTGCAGAAAAACTTAACATGAAAGCAGATGTTGCAGAATGTTGGATTGTTAATCTAATCCGTAATGCACGATTAGATGCTAAAATAGACAGTAAATTGGGACATGTTGTAATGGGTGGACAGCCTGCATCACCGTATCAACAACTAGTTGAGAAAATTGAAACATTAAGTGTTCGCAGTGAAGCATTAGAAAACCTAATTGAACGCAAATTAAAAGCTAAGAATCAGGACCCTGTAAGTATAGTGTGGAACTAACTAAGGTCAGTATCATTCACAATCATTTTTCATGCATCAGTGTTTTTCCCTCTTTTCAGTCACCCGATTAACTCAAAATGATAAGATTCTCTCCGTCAAGAAATTACACTTTACATTAACAAATTTAATTAAATATTGCTCAATAATTTTTTACTAAACTTTTTTAACCATTACATGATTGCTTTTTTTAACAATTAGATCATTATATATTATACATTTAACTCTTGTATAACAAGAATAAAAGGAGAGCCATATTATACTAATGTTTGTTCATTAACTTTTTTGAAAATATGCTATTACACTAAAAACTTATACTGTAATTGAATCGTATCCTATACAATATGCAAGGTATTCATGAAATCATTCATGTATGCATAAATCAAAAGCATAAATGATTTCGTTATTCTGAATGTAAATCAATTTTTTTTTAGTCTTGTACATATAGCAAACGGCTTTATTTTTTACAGTATCAAACGTCTTGGAATCTGGACTTATGACATCACGACGTAATGTGCAGGGACACTGTTAAAAAGGGCACTTAATTCAACTGAAACTGTAAACAGAATATCCAACAGTGAAATAATTCAATTCTGTGTATGTAAGGTGAAGCCAGAATTATATCGTAAAACGAATATATTTTTATTCATACATTTTTATTTAAAATAAATTAAATTGCATGACTAAAAATATATTTGTGGAAACATTGTATAAATATACGTGTGTATATTACAACATAAAAACTACTGTACTTTTTATAATATGTATCTGCACGTTTCATTACAAGAAATGTGTAAAAAAGAAAAACAGAAAAAAAACAGTTCAGTATTTTCCTCAACACTTCTGATTTCAAATACCTTTAAACAGACATTATAACAAAAGTTTCTACTTAATTTAAAAAATAAATATATTGTACACATTATTAAACACTTAAACAGATTAGAGATCAAGCTTATGAAAACAAGTAAAAGTTAAGGAATTATGAATACATATAATTTTAAGCTAAATATTATAGATTTTAGGTATTTTATATTAAAAATTTCCATCAATTTATGTAAAAGTAATATAATTTTCAATATAGTTTTAAATAGTATTAACATTATCATTTATTTCCTCGTAAAAAACATGTGTGGACATAAAATATTGTATAGTAGGAAAAATATAATTTTATAACTTAGTAACACATATTTCGATGAAATATAAAAAGGACTTAATCCAAGGATATTGTCATGATTCATCATAAGTTAATTTCGTCATTGGAAAAAGAATCGTTTGTTTCCATCCGAGGATCTTCCATATCGGAAAACCTGAAACTGCATCCGGTATAAGAATCTTGATTAATGCAATATATTAAAACACTCCTCCAATACGGGTCTTGTGCTAGAAGTTTAGGATTTCCTAGAATGATAACTAATGCACGACCCCGAGTAATCGCTACGTTGAGCCTTCGAGGACAAGCAACAAATCCAAGAGAATGTTTAATATCTTCGTTTATAAAATTAGTTGAAGATCGCACAACTGAAATAATAATGACATTGCGTTCTTGTCCCTGAAACCCTTCAACGCTACTAATTTTTGGTAATTCGACATCCAATTCCATGAGTAATTCGCGAATTTGAAGAACCTGCATTCAACAATTATTAAATAAAATTATTCATAAAATATAAAATGCCTTTATAGCAAATATCTTAAAAATGACATTTTTGGCAAATTAAATTCAATAATTTTACCTGTTTGTGGTAAGGTGTTATAACTCCAATATCATCAGACGAAAGACCGGATTTATATAACTTTAACAAATAAAGATACACTTGTGTCGCTTCTTCAGGATTATACCAACTTGGACTATCATTGTCTTTACAATTCTCCCCATTTACACCATGAAAAACAATAGCTGGTGGAGAACCTTTTCTTTCTGGTAGTTCAGCACTTAATGTTCGTAAAAGTTTTGCTTCTTTACTTTTCTTAGAAGATATCTGCAAACATTTTTTTTTGTTAATTATCATAATATAAATAAACTGTCTATAACATTGGTAAATATACCTGAGCTTTTAGTTCGGAATCATAAAACAGTGAACTAGATAGTTCGAGTATTTCTGGTAAACTTCGGTAATTAAAAACTAGTTTTGTAACAAGTCGAGGATCGTATTGTGTTTCAAACCCATTAGGATCTCTTTGATAAGGAAAATGGCGTAGCAATCTTGATAAAAACGATTCATCTAAACCAAAATTCTTGGCTATCCTACTTTGTACAACTGGCCCAAGCTGTAATGGATCCCCTGCGAGAATTACTTGTCCATAATCAGAATGAATAAAATTGAGTGGAATCATAATCTCTGGTTCTGTTGCTTGTCCAGCCTCATCAATTAGTACATGTGAAAAATGTCCACGCGGAAAGCCCATATTATTCAATATTCCTAGTGCAATACAGGTACCGATAGTTATTCTATGACGACCAAGTACGCTCATGGTACAATTTAATCTTGGTCCCACTCCATTATATTTTGTTTTCTGAATTGTTGACTCGTCCGCCAATTCTGCAGTAGCACAATATGGCAATAATTTGCTGGGTATCAAATCACTACCCAAACAATGGTGAGCTATAAGACGTACCTATAGAAGAAAAGAAACCATTCAAAGTACCAAAATGATATTTAAAAAATAAATAAATTTTTTAGTAAAATTAAGTGTAATTATGTAAATTTAGCACGTACCATATCACCAGGTTTAAGTACACCACTATCTAGAAGTCTTTCTGCTATAAGATTTGCCGAACTATTAGATGGTGTTGCAATTAACAATCGACTTTCGGGTATAGTTGATAAAATTTGTAAAATTGTTTCACAAACAGTAACAGTTTTTCCTGTACCGGGTGGCCCAAATATCACATAAGGCAACGGCCGTGCACATCCTTTCAAGATATTTTTTATAGCTTCCTTTTGGTAATAATTTAAATTTTTATTGAACCAAACTAGCTTTCGCTTTTTTACTTGCGAAATGAATGGTTGTAATTCAGTACCGTAAGGAGAAATTGATGTTTCTTTTAAATCTTGTGGTAGCGTATTTATTGATTTGTTAGCAGCATTTGTTTCATTCTTTGTTTTAATGCATTGCTCATCTTTTGTTGCTACATCAGATTTTACTAGAATTTCTGTATTTTTCTCAAGAGATTTAACATTAAATAATCTTTGTACAACCGACACTTTTGTAAATGATTTTGTCGTACTACTAGATTTATTACTTGTGGACGTAGTGCTAGTAGAAGATTCTGATGATACAGAATCAGTTCGCCGATGAGTTAATTGTTTAAAAATTGGCTTGTCTTTCGGCTCAAGTTCTTCAACGTCTAATTGAGATTCTTTTTCAATTACTCGAGTCGGAAACAAAAAATTCTGCCCCAGGCGATGTACAGCCATATTAATTGCATTATGACAACGTTGTATAGCAGATTGCGAGCATTTAAATGTTACTTGACAATCCTCGTAATTATAATCTTGATGGAATTTTTGATTAAATTTTAAAAAAATGTCCAGATTTGTAACTTTGTGAATGAATCCTTCGTACTTTAATTTTCCTATTCGAAACATTATAAAATTTTTATTTCATCCTTGCTTACAAACATAACATTACAGAATACGTTTAAGTTTAATAACATACCTTGAGAACTGTCCCATTTAAACGATACTATAGCTCTGTCACCAACAAGAAGGGAAGGACGTTTTTCTGCAAGCCCAGGAACTTGCATAACCAGGTATTCTCCACAATGTTTCATAATTGTACTGTCTATATTGTATCGTTGCATATCTATCGTTTGAGCTATCTCTTCTAGATATAATAAAGCATGAAAACGATCTTTGTATGATTCAAAACAGAGTCTGTTTAATAAACAAGGTATAGCATCTCCTACGTCATATTCGCACTCAGTTTGTGATTTTCTTTCGTTTATACATTGAGATATTACGTCCCAATAATGTTTAGGAACCTTAAATACCACATTTCGTACTTTAATAAATGATGGTGGTTTACATGAACGAATACCTGGAATGTATGTAACTAGACTCCATTCATCCAAATCTGGCATGCAACATTTATTAGCGTTGGTACTATCATTTTTAGAGTATAATTTATTCTGTAGAGTTTTAGGTTTAACAGTAATATTAATCATTCTTCCAATTTCAAAACCTTTAAAATTGAAAATAAATAACTCTTGGCTGATACCGATAAATTTTGCTGTACATTTAAATATATAAGTTAACGTATCAGAAGGATTTAATACTGTAATTGTATTAGGAACAGTTGGTTGCACTAACGTTAATTGAGAATGGGCTTTTTTTATCATGAAACAACCTTTGCGCAATACATGAGTAGTATTACCTACATTTTGTATTGTAAGTGTTAAATTCTTTTCTTCGTGAATGTCTAAATCAATGTTTAAATCATCACTAATCATGATACCATGTTTATTTTTCACAAGTTCATTTAAATTCTTTTTTGTTCCAGGGATATTACATGCTGGTAATTTAGCTTCTTTTCCAGAGACCTATAAAAAATTAATTTGCTTCCATTATATCTTGACTTCAATCTTTCATATAACGTAATCTATTAACACAAAACTTGCCCGAAATATTGGAGCCACTGTCAATGATCGCCATGTATAAATTCCTTGATCGCTTTCAATATTGTCGCTAATTACTTTATCACCAACACACGGAATGTAACCAGAATCGCATATCCTTTTATTAAATACAATATTTTTTCCAATGACACCAATTCCCTTAACTGGATCAAAACTAGATACATTTCCAATATCTAACTTAGATCTCAGAGGTTGTATCTTTCTTATCTCTAAGATCTCTCCATTTAAATTATAAGAATTTTCATCAATCTCTACTTCTGACTCTAACTTTAACCAGTCTCCAATTACAGGAATAAATTCAGACTGTACTTTATTTAAATCAACAGTAATATTGTTAGGTTCTACAATTAACAATCTGTTCTTACGGTCGGTAACTTTTCCAATTATAGATTTTGTTAATGCTCTTGGTTCAACAATATTTATTTGAGAATTTACCGCTTCATTGTCCCACGATTCGTCCGTCGTAGAAATAATTTTTATTTTATGCTTCCTTTTCTGATTATCCAGCGAGGCCAAGTAATGGACTCTATCGCCCACTTTTAAGTTATTTAGCGTGCTGTTCACTACATCACAAACATAAATTTCATCGATTACAATGTAATCCGTGGCGATCAGCGTAACGTTTCCCGTTTTATAACTAACGTTCTTATTAAAATATTCATCGTTTTGCGCTTCTTCTTCATAAGCATTTTCAATACGAGCTATAGCATTGTTTATTTCATCGGTATCATTTTTAAGGGGTTGCTTATATTCTACGGTACTCTTTATAAGATTATATATAAATGACAACATATTTAATTCCTATTGTTCCTATCCATGTACCTGCGAACATTTATCAATGTCGTTAAAACTGATGTATACATTCCAGACAGAAGAATATTTGTCGCTTAAAAAATGTTTGACAATTATGATATACCGATCAATCGATTGGTATCTCCACTCCGTTGCCTTAATATAATCCAGTTCCTTCTTCAATGATTGAACACGTTTTAAGTGTAGCTCTCGAAGTAGACGATCCTGTTGTTTTTGCTCCAGTAGCTCAGATTTCATTTGATTCAAAATTTTTGAAGTTTGATTCCCAACAGAGGTTAGTTCTGAATCTTGGGACTCGGATGTTCTTTGTCCTGGTGAATGGCTTAATGTTCCGGATGACAATGTGGAGGAATTCATAATCTTACGAGTAACGTTTCAAATTCACGTACATTATTCAACAATTTTCAAATCGTACGTTGTTTCCCTGCAGTGATACAATTCGATCGTATCAAACATGGGAATCACCGCTTACTATAAATGCACGTGTTTCACACGGTCGGGCCAATCAAAACTGTGCCATCGTAGCGGGAAAATGAATTTCGTATTTTTGAAATATTCATTTTCAATTAATCCTAACACAAGTTAAACCAATGATTAATACAATGAATTAAGATGAAAAGATTTAATTTACTTATCTTACCAGTGACTTCTAACGTATTGTTCCATCAATAAAACCTATTAAATCATAATTCCTTGAATTATTATTCTCATCGTGTTTTTATTCTTCGTCATGTATCGTCATAAACACCTAAGAGCAATGAAAAATTTAATGTAATTATTACTCCAACGCTTAACCATCTTCACATTTCATATATAATCAATGATATTTCCAGACGGTACTTTCAAATTTTTCAAACCAATTTCTCACAAAAACCAAACATGATTCCATTTTCTCTTTATCTAAATTTTAAGTACATTAAAACACCTTAAACGAAACATGAAAAGAAATCGTGCAAAGCAACTTAACGTCAGTACCTCGCAGCATGACCTTGTAGCAAAACCTTACGGATTTTGTTGCGATATAAAAGACCAAGAACCGAAATTACTCCCGTTGGAAGAAGTGTCCCTGCCGCTTTTTCCTTCGAGCGGTCCAAGCGGCGAAGGACCCGATATTAAACTTCGCATTCAAGAAGACGACGACGCTGTACCTTCCATTCAACGGATTGTCCAAAGAAATGGCCAACGGGTTGGCCAGAGAAGCGGCCATCGAGGTGGGCCGCGAAGCAAATATCGAGGCGGTAAACAAATTAATTGGGACGATGAACCGCGTGGTCGAAGACGTAAACAACGTACTCATCGTGGCGCTGCTTCGATAATTGATGAACATTTAGACGACCGTATGATATGTAAACGATGCAGGGGTCCTCTTCAGTGGTACCTGGAAGATGAGATAGCGGCTGCCCGTGAAATTATGATGAACAGGAGGCAGGAAAAATATAACGAAGAAATGGAAAGAAATATTAAAATTGCTAAGAAAAAAGGTACACGATTCGGGTCGACATAGAGGGGAAAGAAAGTATTTATACATTTGTAACTTGGAATTATCTTACGTGTAGAAATATTTAAGTAAATAGATTAAAATGTGGAGTTTCTTAAGACACATGATTTGTTAACTATGAAGTAATACTTTAACTTTTGTTGAGTAGAGAAAAGAAGGTTACAGAAGAGGAAGAAAATTCTGAGTAAACAAGAGGAAGACGCATTAAACGAAGATGCGGTCAAAGAAGATACGCAAGAGGATGAATTGAAATATGCGACGTGAAGTTTAATGAAACAGCGATATGAAAGAATTTAAATCGCTTATCATTTAATTAGCTGAAATGATAAGTGTTTAAATTTTAATATTCTTGGTTTTTTTCGTTTTCTTTTTACCAGTATGATCATTGTTCTCTGTTTAAAATGATAAACTTTATTAGATTCGTATTAGAAAATATACTTTATTATGATAGAAATGTTTACATAATCTCATATTTATTAGAGAACGAAATACTGTGAATATTTTTTATATTTTAATTATATTTTACTCGAAAATTACGATAGGTGGATTCGCGTTCCAATGCTCTATAAATTTTTATAATTTGAAATCACAAATATATTTACATGTACATAAATATGTGAAATAAAAGATAAGTGAAGCTAATATTTCTGCATTTTCTTATAAAGCATAGTTTTATAATTTCATCATTACATGAACGAATATTTTCAAAAATTAAATTTTCACCGTTTTTTTTCTTCTTGGTGTGCAACTTGTTTTACTATATTCGTTCATATAGATTAATGTATAAAAATTAATAACTAGAGCATATATTTACGCATGTTATCTTATCGCAATAAACGTTTATGGAAAAGACATTGTATCGTCAATAAAATATTACGCAATACATATATCAACTATAAAATGTATTAACAATATCACTCTTAAAGGCATTTTAATGTTATTGTTTAAGTATTGTTCAAATGAGAAAAAAAAAAAATTTTTTTAAATAGAAATTATCACGATTGTGTTATGAATGCATAACTAATTAAAATTTGCTTTTTTGCTTATTTTTGTAACAATTTTTTGTATTAATATATTATTTGCTGCAATAGAAATTAAATCGTTTGCGAAAATTAAATTTTTATATTCCGTTTGTAGTTTATGTTTGAAATATTCTGTTTCATTCATAGGCATATTATTATTAAAAAAAAAAAAAAGAACACTGTACGGTACGAAGATTGATAAATATTTCTTTCTATAACGATAAAATCTAATATCTATAAACCAAAAATTTAATTCTAAATCGTTTAAAAAAAGAAAAACAAATATGTGGGAAAAAAATAAAAATTTCAAAGCTTATTTACTGTCATAAATTTGATATAATTTTACGAAGCTTCTGTTCAATTATAAAATTTGTTCTTAACTTTATAATTAGTGCCATAATAATAGTAGTAATAATATACTTATATCGATACTTATAGGCTCTATTATTAACTTTAATATGTTTTATGATTTTTTTTTTAGTTAATACCTGTAATAAAAATTATATGTACTTCAACAGAAACATATCATTTGAAAAAAAAAACATAATTTTGTGAAAAATTGCTATTAAGTAAAGTGATTAATATTTTTTCAATGAAAATATTTTGAAAAATTTCATTTGTTAATACACAATGCATAAACAAAAAAAATTACATACCATTTATAATGATAAAAATAATTGCATACATTCTTACTCATTCAAAACGAGTTAAATACGTAAAATTTATATAATTTTCATATATTATATCAAATTTATATGACTTTTAAAGTAACCATTCAGGTATGCATTTTCTGAGACTGTTGATTTCTTTGTTTATTTTATGCTAAAGTATTTTATATGGAAACAGAACAGTTTTTAATTATTATACATCAAGTACGTTCTTTATTACTCTTTGGCAAAGCACCAGGAAATATCTCATTACGGTTGCTTTTACATTAATAATGTAAAAGGAATTTTTTTTAGTATAATACATAATCCAATAATACAAACTACTGTTCTTATTTATGTAATAAAAAAAAAAAGAACATAAAAATAAAAATAATGTTTTACATTTCAGTTTCTTTACATTTAAAGCTGCAGTACGCATTTGGGAATGTTGTCCTCAACTAAAAGTTTTTTTTATACGAGCACAGCAATGATATTTTCTGTGCATTTTATAGTAACCCTTATGTTTTACAAGCAAAGTATCATTTATATAATAAAATATTTCTAAATTAAATACAGATCGTTTAAAAAAGTAAATGACATTTTGTTTTAAAGATGCAATTTCAGTATCATTTAAAAATTATGCTCAAATCAAAAGTTAGCTTTTGTACATAATTATTCTGATGTTGTAGTACTCGTTGATTGCAAAGAATTTTCTACATCATTGCTTTCATTAACCTGTTCAGAAACTGTTGTATCAGTTAATGAAACTGTATCTAATGTACTTGCTGTTTCTGTAGATTGTAAATCAGAAGATATCTTTTCATCCGTATCGTTTACCTTAGAATAACCTTTAGGATCCGTTATACTACCATTTGATTCGTTACTGTCTTGTACCTTACAGTTTTCTGTATCACATTTTTCCTCCTTGTTGACGCTTGAACTATTAGTCTCCTCTTTTAAAACATTTGTAGAAATATTGTTTGTAACAGTTTCTTTTAATATTTCTGCAGATTGCTCGATTACAGGTTCTTCTGATTGCGACGTGTTTTCTTTCTTAGAATTATCACTACGTTGAATATCTATATTCGATTCACATATTTCCATTTTATTACTACATATTTGTGTTTCTAAATTTACTTCATTATTTTGTTCTTCCTTTTCTTGCTCAAGATTTCCTAAATTACTGTTAATATTTGCCGAATTTGAAACTGTATTTAATGTCATTTTTTCTGTTGTACTCGATAAAGTTTCTTCATTCATAGGCATTGTTCCAATCTGTTCTTTATTACTTTCCATGTCAACTTTAACATCTTGTGTTTCATTTTCATCGCTACATGTCTGCGTTTCATCTTGCGTTTCTAAATGTTCCAAATCTTTTGTTACCGTATCAATGTCAACCTTTTCATATGATTCAATAGTATTGTTATCGCTTCTAAGTGTTTCTTCACCTTCTTCTGGTTCATCCATTTTCATACTTTGGACTATTTCATCTACGCTAAGTTCTAGAACAGAGTTAGTACTTAAATGTGAATTATCCATGTCTTCTTTCATTTCATCATTTTGACTCTCAATATCATCTTGAGATCCGCTTACATCTGCATTATATTTTTCATCGGTATCTTCTCTCCTTTCATCCATGTCTTCTATTTTCATAATTTCGCTATCACTTTCGTTGCTTACATCTTTATTTTTGCACACATTTTCTTCTTCTTCCGCAGCATTCTGAGACACATTTTCAGAAAATGGTACTAAAATATCAACAACATTTTGGCCATTGAAACTTAACTTAACATAAACAGGATCACTGGTATCATCGAGAATTTCAAACTGGAACATTGTTTCTCCGTCTGCAACAAGTTCTTTGAACACTTTACAAGCCTCCGAAGGCCAACAATTTATGGTATCTGATTTTTGCAGAGCGCAACGTTTTGCGAACGGACGAATGTTTGTAATATCTACTGGTAACATTCGTATTTCGTTTGTGATCGCTGTATTGCCATAATCTATATACAGAACCTCGGTACCATGTTCAGAATGCGAAACAATTTTAGCTCTATACCACTGACCATCTTTTGAATAGTTCGCAGCACAAATAGTCCCAATTTCAGGTGTGTTTAACGGAAGGAAAGTGTGAGCTGCTTGTAATCTCTCTAACATCATGTTTAAATCTGTGATGCTGCTTTCGGCCTGAATCCAGAATTCATCGGGTGAATTGACACGACTGATAAATACATTTGGTGAATTTTCTTCGCCCAAGGGAGGTAATCGTTCCTCTATAATAGGCGGAAAACGTTCACAGAAATCTGCAAGTACACTCGTCACATTTTTACCATCTAATGTTAATTTCACCAATGATGTTTCGTCTTCTTTCAGTACATCTAACAAAAATATAGTTGCTCCATCAGCTGCTAACGTTACAAACTCTTCACAAGCCTTTTCTGACCATTCTGTAATTCCCTCTGGCATAACTAAGCGACACTTTCTTGATAAGGGAGGTATATCTGCAAGATCTGCAGGGATGGCGCGTATTTCGGTTGAGGTAGCTGAATTTCCATAATCAATATATATAACTCGTGTTGCATTATCACTGTGTGATATAACACGCGCCCTATACCAACATTCGTCCTCAGGATACTTAGCAACGCATAATAAATTTTCTTTAATCTCCTCGACTTTGGGAAACATATGTGCTACGATAAATCTATCAGTCATAACTTCTAAATCACCGACGGATTTTTCTTCTTGAACCCAAAACTCATTGGGAGAGTTAATGTGACTCACAAACGCAGAATGGGGATCCAATTCAAGATCAACTATTTCATCTATCAACTCTTCTTCGGTGTGAACCTTTACAGCATGATGATCTTCAACTAATGTTTCACTAACACTTTTATCATTTATTAACAAGCTTACGCGTTTTGGAACACTATTTGCTATTACCACCGCTTGTAAAGACTCAACAGATGTTATCAGATATTCAAATTTCTCACAAGTTGCAGTATTCCAATCTTCTGAGTCTATAGGAATAACATCTAATCTGCATTTAATCGAATATTCCTCCATTTCTTTCCACGAGTCTGGTATTTGTCGAATGTTTCCGGACTTATTATCAATAACGTCCGTATTTCCATAATCGATAAACCGAACAGTTGTAATATCTTCGTCGGCATCAAGCACCTGCGCTCTATACCACAAATTATCTATGGTGTACACAGCAACGCACAAACTTCCTTCTTCTAATATTCCATTTACTTGTGAAAATGTTGAAGCTTGAACTTGAAGTTCTTCTTGTTTATTAGAAAGGTCTGCAGCATCATCTACGCATTGAAGCCAAAATTGACTAGGCGAGTCTATGTGAGATACGCATACATTGTATTTACAACCCATTGCCATGTTATGAATCTGAGGCTTTCTTGTTCCAGACATTTCCTGTTGTGACGTCAAATTGACCGAACGAAATTTATCACTGATTTTTTCTCCATCGTATAGCAATTCTACTACCCATTTTTTATTTACATTATGAAAAACAGCGGTAAGATCTTTATTCAACAAGTAATTTTGTAATATATTTAATTGTTCAGATATTGTACCATTAAGCGTTACCGGTAGCGATGCGTTAACAGCTAATTGATGCGGTGTATAAAAAGTTGAGTCCAAAGCCATTACAACGTCATGAGTAACTTCTTCGTTATTGCCATAATCAATGAAATTTACATAAGCTCCGGTTTCTGTACATTTTATGATCTTAGCTCGATACCAATGACCGTCTCCGCTTTTAACAGCGCACAAAAGGTTCTCTTTCGGTTCGACTAATTTTCCAGAAGCGAAGTAATACTGATCAAGTGCTTCGATTAAATCTTTCTCTAAAGTATATTCTGCACTGCGTTGAAGCCAGATGCTGGCAGAATGATCTGCGTATGATACTGATACTTTATGAGTAGAACTTAGAATAGGCATTGGGCATATCGGTGATATTTTTTCATCTGAATCTCCAGAAATGTTTATTTTGTTACCACTTAAATCAAATAAATTCACGATAAGTCTGTAAAGAGAAGAAAATTAATTTTATACAGATAAATGTACAAGATTACAGCTTATTTAGGAAAAATTCTCACTATTAGAAGAATATTCTAATAACAATTTACGATTAAATAAGTATTAAATTTACCTGTTGTTATCAACTTCATCTACATATATAATTGCTTCTTTTCCTTCAATACTTTCTTTTAATAGATTATCTGTTTCGGGGGAAGATGTCACGTTTGGAAGGAAGCATTCAACTGCCTGATTCTGCATTACTGAAAGTTCTCCTGGTAAAGCTAACACCTAAATTAATAAATTATGTTAATGACTGAATACTTCTATTAAATAAAAGTGAAATAAAAGCAAATAATACAAATATATTTTTATTATAGTAAACAATGTATCATAATTAAATATTTTAAGTATTTAATGAAGCTTAATGTCAGTACATAAAGCAGTACAATATTAATTTATAGTCTTATACTTTAGAAATTACTAGCCTTGATAAGAATTTAAAAATTTTAATTCTACTGTAAATTTTTTATTTTCTAAAATAAATATTGCATCACAGCATTAACATTCTTCGATGCAGCAAGTATGGTATTAAGTAACTCTTACTCCTAGCAATAATGTTATTTTTAAATGAATCTAGCATTTAGATTTATTTCGTTTTTTTTTTTTTTTTTTTTTTTTTTTGAAAAACTCACACTATCTGAGAGAATTTCATCATACGCTCCAGTATCAATGAATTTTACATCAAAGCCTGTAGATTGTGAATGGTTACTGATTACTGCTCGTCTCCAAACTCCATTTGAATAAACCAAACAACCTGTGCCTAGGCATATCTCATGGGTTGATAATCGTTGCATCACCTGCCATTGCCATACTTATCCTTACCAATATTATACACTTAAATTTTTTTAGTATATAATCATGTATAAAAAAAATTCAATTTTGAAAATATTTATAACGATATTAGTTTTATATTATTCTTCTCTTCAGTGATGTTTGATTACAATTTTTTTTTTTTTTTTGTTTTATAAGTAACTAGTTTTTAAGCTAGTACATTTATGGAAATTAAAGATGTAAGTAGAAATATATTATCCTTTGAAATAATCTTATTTTAATTAGTGTCAAAACATCACAAATTATGTAAATGAATAAATATACATATCCAACATATATGTATATATGATGAATAATTTAAAGCATGCATTGTTAGATGTAACAAATAACGTATTTAACTATTAATATAAAAAAAATATGGATATAATACAATAGTAAAAATATAGAAATACAAGTAATATACAATTATGTTCTTATGATAGTTTTAAAAGAATATTTAAAATAGATCTAACTCTGAAATAAATTTTGTTTTTATTCACTGTTGAATAAGTTCAACATTATTTTTCGTAATCATTCTAAAAGAAATATTTTAATAATAGAATACAATAGAAATATTACGAGAAACGTAAAAACTTACCTCTCGTTACTTTATAAAATACGTTTCATTTAAAGATTTTAAGTTAAAATGCAAAATGGCAGGGATATTATTATTTATAATGAATGTATAAATATATTAAGCATACTTAACACAACTTTGTAGAAGAAAAGTCAGTACAGCGTAAGAAAAATATATTTTATACTGATTAAGTTATTAATACCATACATCGTGCAATGGAATGTAATTATATGATTAGAGTAATGAAGATTAGTAACAGATTATTATCTCAATTGCATACAGTTCTTCTAGATGTATAAATTTCTGTTAGTTAGAAAATTAGTTTGTTACAGTAATTTCTTACTGTTCATAATAATATCAGAAATATATAACAGAAAAAAAAAAACAATTGCAATGGTACTTAAACTAAAATCTTATTCAATGTTATGAATATATATTTTTACTTACAATCAAATAAATCAATAATATTCTAATAACAATCGTATGCTTTAGCATCTAATAAAGCATACACTGTTTAAATTTTGGCAATACAATTACATTACATTAATTTCATAGAAAGATTACGACTTTTTTTATTAACGAAGAATAAGATTTTATTTGTTTCTATAAACTTTAAAATTCATATCATCTAATTGTTATTTGTAAATATTAATCTGCCTGTTCTCTAATTATTCAATATGTCATAAATTGAATTTATTACATAGTAATCTTTATGTCTCAATGACTTTCATGCATCAACTTATAGAGTTTAATTGATAATATATATAGTATTATTATTGATAATAATTATATCCCTATTTGACAACATAATTAAATATATTTCTGTGAAACATACCTTAGGATTTTTGTTAGTCATGTACATATTAATCATGTTTTCGCATTCAGCGGCTGAAGGAAGTTGAATATAAAATTTTGATGTACTTTCGACACTTGAGACTTTTACTCGAAGTGCCTGACCACTTAAAAGATTTATATCCACTCTTTCCACATCACATGAAATTGCTGATACTGTACTGTTTTTATCTGTAAGTCAAATAATTATATATATTACACATTTAAATACATATGTTACAAAAAACAGTTTCACGTTATAGAAAATGATCTTACCTTCAACCGTAGCGTTTGATTTATTATCTGAACTGAATGACGCAAGATTTTTTTCAACCAATGTTTTAGCTACATCGTTCCCATCATTAGCCAATGATATTAAATATTTATTATCTTTTATATCATGGAAAGTACACTGATATTTGTCAGCATTGAAACAGCTATCAATTGCTTCTGTATTTATTTTAGACCAACTAAGACCATCCTGTGGAACAATATTTAGCAAAGAACACTGAACAGCTTGTTTAGGAAGACGCATTAATTTCTTTTCTACTGGATAGATCTTCTGAGGATCAACCATAGCAGTATTTCCGAAATCTATGTATTGAATAAGATGACCATTTGATTTATTCAGTTCAACGACTTCTGCACGATAAAGAGCTCCATCATCAGAGAATACTGCTATTACAGGAGATCCAATCTAGAAATGACAATGAAAAACTATTTATAACACTTTAATAAAGTTTAGAAACTCATAAGTAATTATTTTATTATAATTATTTAAATTATTACCTGCAACATGTCTGAAACTGGTTCTCTGCCAACATATATTTTTTGAATCTCATTCATCATAGTTCTAAATTCGTTTCCATTGTCGAGTGCTTGACAATAAAAATTATTGGGATTAGTAAACCATGTAACAATCGCATCTTTTTTAGTTTCAGGTGTATGCGAAACTGTAGTCCACTGAGCATCCAAACGTGCATAGTCAGGTTTACCAAATTGTTTTGTATTAGAGGTAATTGTTCGATTAGATATCGCGACTTCTTTCGCTTTCAACAAATCAATATCTTCGCAAAACTCTTCATTTATGAAAGTATTTGTTGGCAAACCATCAACAATCTCCTTTAATATAACGCTGTACACGCCATTTTCTTCGGTTATAAATTCTGCTTCTAATGATTTACCAGTAACTGTATCCTCAAAATTCTTTACTTTGTCTTTGTCAGAAGTATCATTCTTCATACCAAACAATTTACAATGCACAGCTTGTATTGGAAGATTCAAAAATTCTTTTTGAATACACTTAATTTTATTGAATTCAATCGTTTCCGTATTACCATAATCTACGAATTGTACGGTTGCACTGTTTCCTTCAACGGATTTAATCATGGCTCTGTACCATTTTAGATCTTCTGAATATTGAGCAATACAGCACACCCCGCATAATATTTCGGATTCTTTCATCAACTCTCCACCATTCTCATACACCGATGCGATGTTTTCCATTACAGTATCTAAGGCAGCATAATCAGTGCTTAATTGTACAAAAAAGTCAGAGAGACTATTTGTGAAAACTAGTTCACAAATTTTTGTAGCCCCAACAATCACATTAGGACGCGGAATATGAAACTCATTTCTGTTTCTCATAGGACTATATCTTCTTTCTTCTCCTTCGGAGGAAAAATTAAGGGTGTTGAACTAAAACAAAACAAAAAAATAGTTCATAGTTTAATAATCAAAATCCAATTTATGGATTGTGTGAAGAAATATTTTTAAAATTAGTCAGTCTGATTTGTATTATTTATAATTACAAAGAATGAATCATATGAATATTAATATCAGTATATTTTACCTTGTTTTGTAACAGCCTATGTCCCTGTCCTTTTCTTTCCTTAAATCTGTTATTTCCATGATAAGAGTCACCTATTAATAATTCATACATTTATAAAATATACTAAACATTTCAAAAATATATAATTAATTTCTCATAAGCCAAATTTAATTTTAACCTCGTTTCAAAACCAATAAACAACTTACTATTTACTCTTCCACCTTTGAAACTTCCACCACTATCTCTATCACTAAATTTGTTACTTTGCATTCTTCCAGAAATTCCTTCGCGTCTGGAATAACCACCACGAGTAGCACTACCTCTTCCACGTCTATTACTGCCTCTAGATGATGTATCTGAATCTTTGTCGCTCCAACTTTTATCAGAAGAGTGACCTTTCGGTGTGAATCCTGAACTTCTATTTCTACCACCTCTAGAATCTTTTCCACTTTTAAATGAATCATTACTATCGTTTCTATTATTCCACTTATCTTTCGAACTTCTATTATTAGAAAAATCGTCTCTATTAAATCTTTCATTTCTTGAATCATCTTTCATACTCCTATTGTTAGAAAAATCATCTCTATTAAATCTTTCATTTCGCGAATCATCTTTCATACCCCTATTATTAGAAAACTCATCTCTATTAAATCTCTCGTTTCTTGAATCATCTTTCATACTCCTGTTAGAAAAGTCATCTTTATTAAATCTTTCATTTCGTGAATCATTACGATGAAAATTACTTTTTTCATTTCTACTTTCATGTATTTTCCCTTCATTTGATTCATCTTTCCATGTTTTAAATTTGCTTTTTTCTTGAATAGTATTACTATTTTGCGTTTGATGCCATGAGTTTGATTGATTCTTTTTATGCCATTTATTTGTATTCTCACTAAAATATAAATATATATTTAAAATATAGATTAATATTAGAAATAGATTAATACTTTCCGTATGAACGTAAAGACAATTCATTGCATCTATATTTGAATTATTATACATAACAAAAAATTTGATACCTTTCACTAATTCTTGAAGTTAGTTTAGTAGAACGTTGATTTTCCACGTCTTGATAATTCAGTGGCTCGTTCATTATTATCTTTTCAGTTCCAATTATACGTAACATTTGAGACTTAATACTTTCATTTTGCTCTGGTTCATACAAATCTATCACTATGCCATCTAACTTTACATCTACAACTTTTATACGCAAACGCTTTTCCAGGATCAATGACTCAAATTGATTATAGACTTCTTGACTGCACGGCATGAGCTCCCAACCATTTAAAGTACACTTTATAGCTTGAGCTTGCAATTTTTTTACCAAATCGTCACGAATCATACGAAGAGACATTAAAGTTACAGTTTCCTCGTTACCATAGTCAACATATAGGACTTTTATGTTATCTGCATTTATACCCAAAATTTGGGCCCTATACCTAATAATGATAAAAGTAACAAATATAATATTGTATTAATTAATTATGTACACTAATATATATTACTTTAGCGTGTATATAACTAACCATTGATTATCATATAAAGCAGCACATGGAAAACCATTTTTTAGCTGTGCTGGGCTTAAAGTGGGCGCTGTTGCACAAAACTCTGTTAAATTACTCATTACTAATTCAAGAGACTTAATATTACTCTCCAGTTGTACAAAAAATTTTCTGCAAGATTCCACGAATGAAACATGTACAATTTCTTCTACACCTTTTGATAGTTTTTTTGGTTCTTGATACGCAAAAGGTGAAGTTATAGATGCCGCTATAGCTGGAGTTGAAAATACTTGTCTAAGAATATCTTTTATATTTTTTCCATCGTCATATAGGTCTCCGTATTGGACCAAAGGTGGTCCTTCAGGTGGACGAACATGCAGAACAAGTAGCTTTCCCGATACTACTTGCTTGAAATATTCTTTCATTTCATTAGTAACATTTAACTCGTGTACTCCGCTTAATGTAAATCGAATAGAAAGAACTCTAGGGTTAATAAAATGAGGTGGTAATTGGAAAATATCTGTGTATGATAACACTTCGGTATGACCAAAATCAACATAGTAAAGTTTACACTTATTTTCCATAACAGACATTACAACAGCTCTGCATAACACCTTATCTCGTGTATAGCGACCTAAACATACCGACCCAGGTAAGGGAGGTTCTTGTAATGGTTCTATAGGATGACTATTAATATCTCTCATGAGCATGCTTAATATTTGAGAAGTACTTTGAAGCTGCACAGAAAACTTATGTGGACCATCTTCTACAAATGAAACATACACATCGTGTTTCGATGGAACATCCAAAACACGAGACTTAAATACAAGAGCTTCTTGAACAGAAGTTTGCATCATATGTTTTTGCTGAGCTGCACAACATAAAGGAACATTTCGTTGAAATCCATGCATTTCATTTCCATCGCAATGCAGTGGGTTCATATTTTGCATAGGTGTCATTGCAGGCGTACAGTTATTACTAATAAGACGTTTGTTTGGATGTTGATATATTGGCACTTGAGGCTGTTGCGCACATTTTGGCCTATGAAAATATGAGAAGTTTTAATAAATAATAAAATATTAAATATATTATCATTATCAAATTTTTAATGTTTTTAGTAAACCACGCTTATAACTGGTAATAAAATATAATATTATATTCTAACTAGAATAAAATATCTACAAATACTAAAATGAAATAAATACCTAAACATTTCTTGAAGCGTCGATCTTACTGCCATGTGTCTCTTGATCAACAATTCACTGAAGTCTTCATTATTATACCAAAGTTTAATAAAGCGATGATTATTGACCACAGTATGAATCAAGATTTTATATTCATTGTACCACAGGAACTTTTTAATTGACTCAATTATTTTGTTCTCCCAAACTCCATTCACAGGCAATACGTGCATTAATTTAAAGTCAAACGCCACAGGTGGAAATGATTGCAAAGACTCGGAGCCAGGTATATTTTCAAGCAAATGTATCTCTTGTAGCGGTAACACTTCAATATTACCATAATCAATGAATTGCAAAACTACCATACCATCCGCGCGTATATTAAGAACTTTTGCTCGGTAATACCCTTCATTTTGAAATCTGGCACAACAAAGGGCATTCACGTGTAAATTGGCCGATTGGGATCCGACACAACCTTGGCTTCTGGTAAATTGTTCGACGAGAGGTAAAATCAAACGTTCCACGCATGTAGCAGAATTTTTATCAACTTGACCCCAGATCTTGAGGAATGAGTCCTCTGCTTCTACATGGGTCACAAAAATAATCAACTCTGTGCTTTGTTGTATGCTCATTGCGTTATATAATATGTATCTTCTTATACGGAGCGCTTAATTTTATTTGACTACATAGATGAACTTGCAATCTGAAACATCAAATTTTTGTTAGATAAGGTAAAAGTATTTTTATTCAATCCTAACCGTTAATCGAAACTGGGCCACCTTAGCTGCGACTTATCAAATAATGCGACCGGAAGATTATGCGATTACGGTTCTTTCTGTTCTTATGCATATCTTCCTCGTCGCATTATGTCTTATTTGTTTCATCGTGACAATAACGGTCATAAACAAATTTTTTTTTTATCGTTACCGTATTGCATCGAAACCTATCACGTAACTGTTTTACGCTTTGTTAACAAAAATCAGTTGGTCAGTTATTCATTCTGATGCAGCCCAATATGTTTACATTGAAAATATTCGTAAAATTTTTCTTAACAAATACCATCGCTTATTTTGTTTATAATATTAAATGTGCATACTACCATTTGTTAGTTACAGATGTACATACCTAAAACCGATATTCTTTACACGATACTGCGTATAAAAAAAAATGTATGTCAACGTTGCAACTAGATGTAATACAAACCTTATAAATAGAGTATGAAATGCATTTCTTCTAATTCATTTCGTTAGCAGCTAATGAATCGATACCTTTTCTACAAGATTTCTCTTTCGTAAATAACATCGGAATCTGGCGGTTGACCGGCTTTTTATCACTCGCATGGAAGTTTCTTTGATCATAGTTTTGACATAATTTGATGGCGGGTAAATTTAATTTGAACCTAAAAAAGTTTGCGTTGCTTGAGAGTATCTCGAAGGAAAGAAAATTAATTTTAATTTAATATTCTTTTCAATATATTTAACAAACTTTGATAAATGTATTTAATATAACACTTAATATAATTTGACGGTATTAATACAATGTTCGAGATATTAATAAAATTGTAGATGTAGAATTTTTTTTAATTTTAACATACATAAATGTATACGTTATTAGAAACAAATATGACAAATATATAATAAAAGCATATATTTTTTATTTTTAACAATTAGTACAATATTTAAAATCGTCAAACGAAAGTATACATATCTATTTCTTTTTTTTTTTTTTTTATACTATACACTTAATTAAAAACTAAACTCTATTACGGTTTAAATAATTCCTCAAACCTATCAAAATATTTTCCTCAAGTAATATTAGTCATTGTAGTTATATTAGGTAAAAGAAATTCAATCTTTTTTGTTTTCTATCACATCTATATCTATTCATAATTTTTAAATGGTTTCAACCAAGCCTTTAAACTTTTTTGGCAATCTGATTAGAAGTACTTAGAATATATTTAATCCCTAAATAGAACTGGCATTGATTCAAAACATTATTAATTCTAATACATAGAAGATGAACCACAATATATTAATTATATCATTGACATTATGTAGATATCGGTATAATAAAACAGAATATTAAGATGTATTGAAATTATTTTTTACAAATCAAAATGAGATAGCTGGTATGCGTAGGAATAAATTCAAGAATTTTATCATACAAACAATAAAGAACAATGGTAAGAATAATATTAAAAAATATATTCCACGTACAAAGTCTTCTTTGAATAATCCTGNTATCACATCTATATCTATTCATAATTTTTAAATGGTTTCAACCAAGCCTTTAAACTTTTTTGGCAATCTGATTAGAAGTACTTAGAATATATTTAATCCCTAAATAGAACTGGCATTGATTCAAAACATTATTAATTCTAATACATAGAAGATGAACCACAATATATTAATTATATCATTGACATTATGTAGATATCGGTATAATAAAACAGAATATTAAGATGTATTGAAATTATTTTTTACAAATCAAAATGAGATAGCTGGTATGCGTAGGAATAAATTCAAGAATTTTATCATACAAACAATAAAGAACAATGGTAAGAATAATATTAACTTTTAAAATTTTGTGAAGAAAAAATAACTTTTTGTAGTTGCAAGTTTCTGGAGTAAATTACTTAAAAAGGAAACGCTTTTGATATTTGAAAATGCCGAAATTCACGCACTTGAGATTACAATAGTCGATTCAGTAGTTTTGGCAATCTATTCCTCCTGTGATGAGACCGAGTTGCACTGCGACGCGAGCCCGCTATGTGTTGATGCGACATTATAACAGAGAAAAGTAGTTAGAAAATTCATCCAATCTTTTATTGTTTAAGAAAGAACGAGTGAAACAGTGTTAAAGTATCACAGCTTCTAAATAAGGACATTTGTACTACATCATACGTCTATGTTCCTTTATTAAAACCATAAAGAGTTGTCAATTATTTAAGTTATCGTTAAACAAAAAATGGAAACAAACTCTCGAATTTTTACAACTTCAAAGTTATGATTGAATTTTTGATTATAACGTACATGAAAGTTCTTAGTCATTCTTTTAATACTTTGCTATTTAAAAATAATAAATTTGTATGAAATCTCATATTAAGTGTTAAAGTGATTACTGATTTAAATAAAACACGACATATTGGGAGAAAAACTTAATGTTTGATGATATTCGATGCACAATGGTATGTTTTATAAAAAAAAAATGGATGATTCTGTCTTGTTTTAGTTAAGAAGTAAGAATTAAGTATAATATTATCGATAATAATATTTTCGAAGATATTATGCATAAGTAATGAATTTTGCATAATATCCGGAAAAAAAAAGAATAGCATAAAAACACGAGAGAAAGTGTCTGACGCACATTCCATTTCCATTTTTATCGTGGAAGATCGAAGAACTTTATATAACGTACCTAACATAAATTATGTTTCACAATTATATATATTAATTATTTTTCTTTTTGCTAAAAGAACGTCATATATTTAATTGCGGACATTTATGGAATTTGTAAAAATATTCAGATAAATGTTAGCATAATTATTTTAGTATTTATAATCTTTCTTTACATGTAACTTTCAAATAGTAGGAGTGTAAAAACTATTTGGTAAAAAATAATTTTTCATCGCTAGAATTAATAGAATTATTAGTGTTACAGTAAAATTATTTGCAAAGCGCGAGAAACACTACTATTACTNAATTATTAGTGTTACAGTAAAATTATTTGCAAAGCGCGAGAAACACTAATATTACTTTTTTTTTTTATATATATATAAATACTGAATTTATCTTCAATAATACTATTATCAGGTGGATGAACGAAGATTGCGTTATTTTTCGGTGTGCATTCACAAATAATAATAAATGCAAAAAAAAAAACGGCAGTGCGCCAGTTACAACTATCGTGCAAATAAGAAAATATTGTTAGACTTTTTAAATATATTACATTTTGTGTATAAAGATAATGAATTATTTTCTTTTTCTTTTTAAGAAAAAAAAAAAAAATCTAAGAATCCCTTAATTACTCTCAATGACTCAAAGTTGAGTTTTATAATATAATCTACAATAACTACTAATAACAGAAATTACATTAATTGAATTAAGTAAAATCAATATTAAAGTACAGGAGTATGGAATGATATTTCTATTCTGGAGAACATTTCTTAAGGAGATGGTAAAAATTGTATATACTAATTGCACATTTATAAAGCCTGAACATTCGTAATATGCAAGAGAACACTTAAACTAATCATTCACTGAACATTTAGTTGTGAAAGACTTAATTGTACTTAATTGTTTTGTTTTTAATAAGCATCACAGAGCAATGTACAGATTGCACATCGGTACATCACATATATAAACGTTTTGTATCTCTGAACATGTACATGAGTTTATTATACTATATTTCTCACTTAATGAGATGCCACATTTACTTTGATAAAATTAAATTTTTTTTTAAATGATCTTCATCCGATGAATAGGAATTGTTAGATGTTTGTAGTCATTATAATGTAGGATGAGTGGAAGGTGATTCACTTTCTTCATCTTCCTCTAATTCATCATCTGTATCTGAAGATAAATGTTCTCTCAGAACTAAGGAACGCATTTGTTCTAATACCTGATGTAAAGAGTCTCTTTGTTCCATTCGGTCATTTAAAGGTGTAGCATCACCACTTGCTGTTCCGCCAGCTGGTGTTTGTGGTGTATTACTTGGAGGTACAGGAGTATTTGTACCATCTCCCGTGCCTTTGAACATAAAAATATATTATCCAAATACATAATGCTAAAAGACGTTACAAAGTTATTAGAAGTGGTATTAAAACTTCAACAGACAACTAGTTTTATTAATCATTATACCCATATCATCACTTGCAGGACTAGCTGGCCTTTCTGCTCCTCTTACTTCTCTAGTAATTTCCTCGTCTTGATTATTTAATCTTAAACCTGCAACTCCTTTTTTTGGTACATTATATAAATCACGCTTTATCTTTCTTCGCCTAGAAGGATCGTTTCTACGTAACTGAAGCATTGAACCGAAATCAGCGATATAAAGAAATCCTGCGATTAATAATTCACAATTCCGTTTGCCTTGTTTATATGCAGTTTCTAATTCATGACTCGTACGTTGATCATATTGCCACCAACCTGCAACAATGTAATTCAAAATTACACAAATTATGTTGTTCACGATACAAAAGAACCAGCAAAATTTATGCAAACAAATGCTAAATGTTTCAGCTGGGGTACTCACAAAGAAAAATAACTTATAGTTTGGAACACAGAAGTTTTATTACAAATATACATTGAAACTAAATCGTAATCTTTTTATAATAAAATAATAGACTCTTGTACTTTTTTTCATACAATATTTTACATTAAAGTTTATAATATATTTTGTATAATACTATACATTGTTTTATAAATGGTTATATGAGGTATAAATACAATCAAACACTTTATGCCAATCATATTTAAAGATGTATAAAAGATGCAATTACAAATTATTTTATTCCTGAGACACCTTTGCAAGGAGCATCTTTTCTATCTCGTTTGATTTGACGTTTAAAGCATGGCCGATGTTTTCTATACTGACAGCTATTCTTAAAATCAATTACATAAAGCATGCCGCAAATTAAAATTTCGCAGTCGGTTCTACCTAGGTTGTAAATAGTCTCCAAATCCTTGCTGGTCCTTGAATCATATTTCCACCAACCTATGAAGGGGTAGGATATAAACTTCTCTATACTTCATCACATGTTTTTAACAAATAATGAAGTTATTTACTTGTTATCTTTAACGTATTAGTAATATTAATTTTGTTTACGTTTCACAATAAGTTACCTTATTATTTTAATAATTTAATTTCTTAATTCACGTTTCTGTAGATTTTGATACGCAATATTTACAATATACATATGTACTTATAATTGTATTTATATTAAACAAACTGTACTTAGAAAGCAACTTATATTTAAAAAGTAAAATAAATTTGTGCAAGAAAAAGATACTCTACCATTTCTGCCTTCGTAAAACCACTGATATTCTTCCTCAAAATGTTCTGATTCTTTTTGTGCTTCGTCTACTTCTACCAGCTGTGGTCTGTTAAGAAAATCAGGAGGAATTTCTTGGCGACACATAGGGCATCTTTTGCTTTGGTTTGCAACACCTTTGATGCATAAATAACAATATATATGGTTGCAAGGTAATCTTGCAGGATATATGCATGGTTGAAGACAAACTGCACATTCTAATACTGTTGTAGACCCTGAAAAAATTATTATAATTAAAATCCTATTGTAACAGTGTACCGACGAAAACAATACTTTATTAAATAATGTATAAAACATGTACAAAGCTGTGTCAACAGATTATAAACTTAATTACTTATAGATTATGCGCAATAATAAAAATGCTCTTAACGCTAAAACTACAGACCATTAAAGTATATTTATTTGTACCAAATAAATCACAATAATGGGATAAAAAAAATACATAATGCAAGAGAAACAAATCTTTACCAACATAATTTATAAAAAAAATCATGGAAAATACTTACAAATGCACGGTTAAACTTTCAAAAAATTTCTATTAGAAATTACAAACCGGTCATTTAATCGCTTTGGTAGTTTTAATGTTAAAACTGTTTCAAAACCTTACCTTCCTTTTTGTCAGTCTCTTTCTCTTTATCGTTGAGCGTGTTACTTGTTTCTTCTTGCGAGTTAAGCTTCGCTTGAGCCATAACTTCGAAGCAAATTTTATTTCCTCATTCAGCAAAATTAAAGATCTTGTAAATAACAACATGCGTCACATCGGTAATACTAGCAGAACGACGACCATAATCCATCTTCGTTGTTTATGACTCACCAGAGGTTCTGAATCCTACGAATAATTGAACCGATGCATGAGAACCCCTTCAAAGTATTACTTACTTCGGAGTATCACGAAGTGTACCGGATAAATTTAAATATCACTACAAAATTTAAAAGAGCGTTTAAATATTGAGAAAACAAATAAGCAAGAGTTTACAAATCTTTGCTATTTCTTTTTTATTCATCATTTTTTTTCAATCATTACTCTATTCTAGATAATTAAAATACCTTGCGTCGTTAGTTGCAAAAATATTTTTCACTTGCTTAGAGATCTGATAAACTAATATTATTCATATACGAAAATAAATATGTATAAATCGTTAACGGAGTGCGAAAGAATTAAAAACTGTTCTTTTCACTGCGGATATATGTTTTTGGTTCTTTTTTAGTAATGATTGGGAATTGATTTATGGATAGCATAGCTCTTTAAACAATAATAAGCAATTATTTGATTGCTTATTAAAAAATTTCAGATTAAAGAAAAATCGATAAAACGGAAAATTTACAATGTCGATAATATGGAAATCTGCTTAAGATATCGGTAACTTAACATCTGTTGCAACCATGAAACGCAATAACCATCTAGCGGTCTTGTACCTTAACCATGATTATTATTTGGACTATTTTTAGTTATTAAATATTTAAATAATTAAAAATAACTGTGCTAAATTTTAAGAAGTATACAAAATATCAATTTCATTGATTTTAATTTTTATGTATTATTATCGGGAAAAAAATAATCATTTTTCTAGGAAAAAACTTCTATGTTGTATTGTCATTGAGTATTTCAATCAATATTTATTATTATAGTTATTTTTAATATATAAGTGGTGATAATAATAAAGAAAATAAAAGAAAACATGAATCATGCTGCGACATGCAGCATGCATATACGTATATTTGATTTTTATTGAATGATGGATTTAAAATGACAATTATGTGTCTAAAACCAATCTCAGTATAAATATACATCTATATACAAAACATATGGCTTAGGTCTTAAATAAAGTTATAGTACAATGTACAATTTCTAGTTTGTGTGTTAAACGCCATAATATATTGTTAATTATTAATCAAAGAATAATTATGGAATATAGTAGATTAATTAATTCTATAAATCATTAATAAGCCCGGTCTTACGAAACATTTGGCAGTTTCTTAGTTTTCATAAATCGTAGGTACAAAGTGTAACAACCCTATTACCTCATTTTTAATATTATGTACACTATTATCGACTTATTCTTTCTAAAGTTAAATGTCGCTGGTGAAATACATGGGGAGGGGGGAAAGCTCGAATTCGTACCGCGGTATTTGATATTGTCTGACGAAAGTATCCGATACACTGTCAGTATCACAGCTATTCTCTTTCATTTTCCGATGCAATTATAAATTAACATTTTGACGACCGTTGTTACGCGTGACTTTGCTCTGCCAGCGGCTATCGACCAGCGTTACGTACATGATACAATATACTTTGCGACGTCAATGATTATTAACCAGCATTAATATAAATTATTTGTGACTTTACTCGAACGAAATATTTCATAAATAAATGTTAAAGTCACAAGAATTTTAAATAGCGGTGATTTCAGTTTATATCGATATCAATGTTATAATTACTCTATGAACACTGTGCGAAAAAAATTGGTGGCAGGCGGCCATAATATAAGTACTATATGTATATAAGTAAGATCTAGGCGTTTACTTATTTAAGTGCACATTTAAGTACACAAGAGTCCTCGCAGTCAATCGTACAGTCGTCAAAGTGTTAAACAATTCTACTGGTTGACAATTACTCGTACAGTATACATGTATAGTTGTAATATCCAGGAGAAGAGAAAAAGAGAACAGTTTTGTGACGCAAATTTAATGTTGTACAACGTGTTGACTACAGCGACGTAGGAAACTTAAGTTTCTGCAACGTACTGTAACCGAACGCAAAAATGAATCTGCGGACGGCAACAAACTAGATTTTCGTATCACTCATTGACATGTTTAATCAATGAGCAGAGGAAATCCTTTGGTCCAACACATACATTCTCCTTGATAAATCACTACTAATTCATCCGGAGATCATATGTCAGTTTAATCCATTATACGAACTTTGCGAACTTATTCGCGGACGTTTAGGAATCATAATCACCTTTAAATAACAGCTGTAAATGTAAATGCTATTTTTACATGTAATCGTGTCGTTTCTTCATCAATTTCTCGCGACACCGCATATCATGATATTTGGCAGCGCTCCGCGACGCCTACGCCATGCACCGAGAGACTGTGCGTGTGCTTGCAACGTTCTACACCATCTCTTTGTTCTGGCCCCGTCTTCGGCCTAAAACACAAGACATTTTTTTTTTGTAATTGGAACAAAGATCATGAAAAATATATTTTTATATGTTCATCGTCATGATATATGTATAAACGATGTTATAAGATTGAAGATTTTAAGAATATTATTATATAATATTATATAATATATTATATAATTATAATTTTATTTATTATAAATGATAGAATTTTTTTATTTATTATATGATATATAATAAAATATAATAATTATATAATAAATAAAAATTCTATCATTTAAAACACACTTGATAAAATCCTTGTTAAAGAAGGAATCACAGAGATAAAAGTGGATTTCGTTAAAAATATTAATTGTAAAGATATTACAATTAAAATTGTCATATTAATGTTATAGTATTATTAACCGTTACCTTAAATATAAAAGTTTCCTTCGATGATAATTCTTGAACTTCGAAATAGTCTTCGAAATCTGTTTCGCAGCATACTATACACTTATCAAGATACAACGGTTCCTAAAATACATAAAATTTTATATAACAATAAGCAATTTAATTATATACCTGATTCGAAATTGTGAAATATAACTTACGCGCAGTAAAGAGTAACGTCCAAGCTTTTCTTTTACCAACAATAATGTAGCTTCTTTGATACCAATGTGTCTTGGGAATAGAGAATCGTCGTTAAATTCAAGGTCCTCTGCGTTTGGCTGTAAAAAAGTTGTTTCAATGAACAAGCGTTAAATTATAAATTCAGAATTTTAATAAAGGCGATTAGAAAAAGTAAATTCAATTATTCACCTTGCCGTTAGTAACCAACATGGCGGTTACAGGAGCAAGCTTGACGGTACGCCCGCGTCTCCAATTGTTATCTGTTGGCTGAGCAACTAAGAGACGTCCTTCTAATACGAATTTTGCTTCTTCGTGAGCCCATTCTAATACTTCCACGGCCATCTGTTATTTAATAGATTAATGTACAGTTAGATTCAAAAATGATTTATATTTTGTGTTGGTATACAATATCATAACATTTAAATACAATTAAATAAATAAATCGCAGTAAATTAATACATTAATTTATTATTTAACATTAACGATAATGTTATCATAATCAATCATTTAATTATTTAAAATAACTAACACATTACCTTTCGCAATTTTATATTCACCATGTCTTGTTCACCGATAGGTCGTCTGCCATTCTGAATAATTGAAATTCTTCTCCAAAGCTTTGTTGAAGTTACGTCCTTTGCTTCCTGTTATTGCATTATTAAATTGTTTCATTGTATACACAATATTTATGTATATGTTAAACTTTGAAAATTAACATTGTACAAAATTTTTAATACAGATTAATGTCGTGCTTACAGCATTCATATGCTCCAAATGTAATTCTATGTTAGCCTGAGCCTGTTTTAGTCTTTCCTTCGCTTCTTGAATGTCTGGTCGTACGGAAGGCGTAGCTTTTAGTAGTCGAGCCAATAGAAGAGGATACTTTGTCACTCTTTGAACGGGAACCTTTAAAACAATTATTTTTCATACAAAATTACGTATAGAAAATTTACCATTAATTTTCAACGGAAAAATATGTTTCACGTTAAAAGAATAATATTACAGTTTCACTTTGTCCTTACCATTAGGAAAGAATTTAAGTTCATCCTACGCAAAACAGTATTTTCCATTTGCGAAACTTTCAGAAAAATTCGTAGCAGCTCTTTCTCCTTTTCCAGATTCTGCAACAGTAAACTCGCGCTTCCTTGCCGGGTACAATAGCTTTCAAATGCGTGTAACATCCGCTCAGACTCCAGGAAGATCTTCCCTACGTCCACTGTTAAAAGATCTTCGTCTCCGGATTCCTACGTATCGTTTAAAAATTAGTAAAATTAGTAATTATTTTTATTCGTAGAAAATATTATTTCTTTAACTATAACACGAGCGTAGATTCTGCTCCAATGTAGATACTCATTCGTTAAAAAATTATTTGCAATCTTTATCGGTATAAAAAATATTTATTTTAACGTATAATAGATATTGTCCAAATATATCAGAGCTTATAATTTTTTACTCTTATAATATTTTATAAGAATTAATAAATATACAAGAAATAAAAATGGCCGTTTATATACCTGAGAAAATTCCACGGCATCCTTTAGTTTCTCCGCGAGTACAAGGTTGTGTTCGAGAAGTTCTTCCACGTTGAGAAAAATCGCTGTAAGTTGTTCGGATGTGAGGAGGCCAGCCCTCAGCATAGGTCTGTGGAATTCTTCGAGAATAATTTGTAGATCTCTCCCGTACTTCTGTTCAGTTTCTACGATTTCCGTAATGATTTCTTTGCGCTCTACTCTCTTTTTGGAACATTTTCTGCATACGAATGGAGCGTACACTACACCGCTAAAAAAGAAACATAACAATGATTCTTAATTATCTGTTTAAAAATATTACAAATCACTTTATGTATAATTTTGATCGTAAAAATTGTGATTCTATGTTTGAAGAATGTGATAAAGATATTTTATCGACAATAATTTATTTCATTTTCTTTGGATGCTTTTGTAATTAATAATAGCATTATTTTTTAATTAAAATAGTTTTCATTGTCACACTTCAGTTATCGAGTTTAAAAGATACGCGTAGCTGTACCCGATAAATTGAAAAAAAAAAAAAATTGCAACCATCTTGGCGTTTGTTCGTGGTTGATTTATATTTGGTAACAAAACTTTCGCTCATTGCGGTAAGCAGAATCAGCAAGAGAAAACGCGATCCAATGATTCTGACTACTTGTTACGTGGTTTTGTCTTCGAAGATAATGATGGGATCGTAAACGTTTTAGTAAATGTGTAATTTTAAAGAAACTCTCCATGTAAAACGATTTTATAAATATATACTGAATGATACACAAATATAAATTAATATTATAAATCCAGCTAACCATAAATAAAAGATACTATCATAAATAAAGATATAAAATATTTTGTAACGTATGTTTCAATCTCAACGATATACTTTTTCTTTTACAGAATATAAGAAAGATATCAAACCTTCGTAAATTAAAAAAAGAAAGAAGAAAAGATTTAATATTAATAAAAAAATTCTACTAAAAAGTTTCTCGTGTATCATAGCATTATTTAAAATTGAATTGCCAAGTTGAGATTGAAGTACCTTTTTATAAGAACCCATGAAACTATAAAGATTAATTTTATTTCTACAATCTTTTACTAAAATGTATTTATTTTCCACAAGATAAATTTTTTTTATTATATAATTGTACGCCAATGTTATTACAGTATCATAGGATACCTGTCTGTTATTAGAGGATCCAAACGTTGTTCGCAGTCCTCGCAGAGCTTTGAATCACCGGAAATCACTTGTGGGATTCCACTGAGGAGACTTCCTGGTCCCGAAGAGACATTTCCTGCTCTCCAACGTCTCGGCACGCCCCGAGTGCTGCTGGCCTGACTGCTTTCCGATCCCACTCCGCTATCGGTTCTTTCAATATCTACGGCCCTTACCTGCAAAAAGCACGTCTATTACAATTCGCAATGTGATTTTTACGATCGTTATCTGATCTATCGTTACACGCGACATGTTATGCGCGATGTTATCGTGCTTTGCGCAATAAATTTTTAATTGGAGAAACCATGAACATAACGCGATTGCACGCAAGATGCGAGGTGTCTAATATATTTGTAATTAAGAAAATATATCAGCAATTGTTTTTAATCACCGTCAATTTTTGGTGTTTAAACAGTATGAAATGCTTGCACATACGCTTAGGGTTGTTCGTATAATTAAAATATATCGGCAATTGTTTTTAATCGTCACAAATTTTTTATGCTCAAACGGTATGAAACACTTGCACAGATGCTTAGGATTGTTCGTATAATTAGTAGACTACGAGTGCTTATGGAAATATAATATGTCGAAATATGCAAAGTACCGGACACTTAATATGCATAAAATATGCGCTATGCAAAATACGTAAAGTAAAAAGTACATTTTTACAATTCTTTGATAGGAAACAATTTTCTGACCGGGTCTCCATTTATTTATCTGTTTTTTGTACGAAATTATATTTGCATAAACAATCGTAGTTTAATTAACAGTTCCATTAAGAAAGAGAAATATTTTATCACGTTTTCGAAAATATTTAATGTTTCTGTGTAAGATATTTAAAAGACGTGTTAAGTTGCGTGAATCTTAATCCAAAAGATATTTGATATTAAATTAGAGTTATTAAATACAAGGGATACAAATATAAATTATAAGCATCCAACTATTTTAAAGTAAGATAACGGCTAAAAATGTGCATGAATCTAGTTCTTCTTTACGAATATCTATACAAAAGTTTTAAATAAAAATCTACATTCGTACAAATAATTCCGACAATTCGCAAAACAAGAAACACTATTCCAGAACATCTATTTACCATTCTCGAAACTTTACAATAAATGCATAATCGAATCAAAACTCACTTTCGATGTTTCCGACGAGCTGGTCAGGATAATATTGCATTCCTCGCTGCTATCGGAAACGTTGGATATCTGCGAGCTTTTCGAGCTGAGATCGCCAAGGCTGGTCTCCTTTTGTTCGTACAAAGCTTCCAGATCACCTTCGGTATCCTCTTCGTCCTCGTCGTCATCGTCGTCTTCCTCTTCGATGGATATCGCTCGATCCTTCGAGTCCATCAGGAAGTTAAGCAACTCGAATTTACTCGAGATATTTTCTTCGTCGGGCGACGTTGATATTTTCTTGAAGAAGTCCTCCGGACTTTTCGAAAGATACGTCTCCGTAAGATCTTCGGAATTAGATTTTTTGAAAACATTATCCGTTAAATAAGATCCAAGGAACTGATCGGTATTGGTCTTTCTATAGTAATCGATGTCACCGAAGTATATTCTGTCCTTTATGTAATCCTCCGTCGGCGGTGGGCTCAGCGGAAGAGGAGGAGGTTCGTCGGGAATCTCCTCGTAAATGGGCTCCTTAATTACCTCGTAAGGATTCTCCTCGAGGAAAAGATTGGTCGAGATGAAGTCACCCTCGGAATTTAAGCTGGACGATCTCGAGTAATTCGCCTCGAGGGTCGACTCGGAACTCTCGTACTCCTTGCTCTTCAACAAGCTTTGCTTCAGTATCTTCAGAATGGCTTCGCCGCTATCTTCATCGAGGATCTCTCCATTTTCTCGGGCCTTTCTCAGAGAATCTTCGAGCAGTTTCGAGATCAACGCCTCCTTCGACAGTCCAGGAAGCTTCGACGAATTTTCTCCATCCTTTTGATGAGCCTTTTGCTCCGTTCGTACCGCTCGATCCTTCGCTGTACAAAATTTCTCGCTCTTCTCCTTACCAGACGATCCACGCTCGAGAGACGACTTCGTTTGTTTCTCAGAATCCGTAGACGTTTCTGGAACGCTTAACATCAACTTATCTCCGGACGAGGTTTCGCTTCTTCTTTCAGAATTCTCCGTCTCTTCGGTCGATTCTAATTCGGTCGTTTTCACCGCCTTTGTTTCTACGTCTTCCTTGCAACCTTCTTTACCGGACTCTACTACGATGTTCGATTTGTAGTTGTCCAGGATGACGAGCGTACGATTTTCGCCGGAACTCTTTATTCGCGGCGGATTCTCTGAGTTCACAGAGATCACCGTAGGATTGTAGACGCTGTCCTCTCCGCCCACGCTGATGGTCACTTTGTTGTCCGGCGATGTTTCGGCGGTTGGCGTTGCGTCACCGTTGATTAAAATCGACGTTCTTCTCGATCCATTCGAACCTGGACCTATCTGCAATCGATGAACAAGAGGGGAAGCTCGAGGACTGACCGTGATTTTATACACGTTGTTCTCCGTGGCCGGCGATCCGATTTCAACTTTTGACGATCCGTAGGAATTGGACGTGCTCCAGGTTGTTTTCATCACAGGACCGTTTAGCTCCGATTCGGAATGATTCGCCACTTTTGGTTTCAAACCAGGATCGCTGACTCTGTAACGATGTTTCTGTTTCCCAGGCGGAGGGGACCAGCTCGTCGGTCTCATTCCTCGGAAGTGATCGTTGCTTCCTTCGAAGTTATTCTGTACCTCTGTTGAAGCTTCTGTTTCTGGCTTAATTATCCTTTCCGCGGGAACTTCTACCATTTCTTTCGCGTTTAACAATTCAGGTTGACACTCTATTTTAACAGAATCGGCTCGTTTCTTCGAGTCCGAGTCTTTCGTTCTTTCTTTCGTCGATTCGATCGAGACCTCTCGTCGAATCGTTTGTTCGCTCGATTCTAAAGGAGGCGAGGTTTCTTTCACCTTTCTACAGAGACTTAAACGCATGGTGTCCATGAAGAACACATCGGCCGCTGATATTTCTGGTCTATTGAACGATCGTTCGCTTTGACTGCGGGATAAAGACGATCTCTTCGAGTTTTCTGTAAAATTATTAGAAATATTGTTAACCTGTTGTTAAAAAATGTAATAACCAGAAGATGTCAGTGAACTATCTTGTAGAAATTAATTCGAAGTATTTAGACATTTGTATCTTCGAATTAAATGTTAAATTTGGAAAATAAAATAGGATGTTAAATTAAATTGTAGCGCTATAATGAACAAGTTGTTTTCAACAAGTTGCAATTTGCAACGCTCTTCTATAAACAAAAGTATGGATGAGTTAATGTAAATAATAGAAACGTATCAAGAATTTTAAATTACGACAGAGAAAAATGAACACCAAAGATAATACTGTGAAAATAAAATCTTGGAGGTGAAACAGAAGGTGTGAAACGGAATGCAATAAAGCTGAGCATGAAATTGTATTAATAAAGGAATAAAATGTATATCAAGAAGATAATAATTTTGCTTTCGATAGTAATTTGAACAACGAAAAATCTATCTCTCTATAAACAAGCATGGCTATTGTATAAGATATAATTACATGCAAGTGTGAGGCTGTGAAAAGCCATGAAAAGAGGAGAAAACGCGTGAAATCTCTAAAAAGCATAATTACACGCTCGCGATACCCAGAGAAAGGGATACTTTGCAAATCATCTAATGATTTATAATTTTAAAGCGAGGAAATTTATCCAAAAATGATTATTGTTAATAAATATCGCCAACTGAACATTACCGATTGAAAATTATTTCAAAAATCGTTCATAATTACGAGCAGTAGAAATTTATAGTTTGACAACTAATCTGCGATTAACATGAATTATTTATGAATTATTTATGAATTATTTATAACAAATGTTCTGTTTCGTTCATCTTTACGTAAAAGATAAATAGTCCAGCATCACAATTAAGAGAAACATGAATGTATAGTTTACAAAATAATTATAAACAAGCCAAGCTTAGCTGAAAAAGATTAAAGCAACTTCTTACGTTAAACAACACCTTTTGCAACTAAACGATCGCAACAACAGGTTAGTGAAACCACAAAGGAAGGGAATAATTGATGCTTGTTGCAAAAAGAAGTACATTTAGTAGCTACTAATTGAAAAAACGAAGGCCATTTGAACACACTATGACTAACGAACGTGTAGCAACGCGTAGTTTGCAAAACGCGAATTTTCATGCACTTTGTTGGCGACGCGCTAAACTCTGATATCTGTAAAATAAATCTAGATGTTGCGTTGTACGCGAGATATAGACGGCCCTGATTCTTGTCTAACTTCAATTCAATCTAACCACGTGCATGATCATCTAGTTAGGATCGAATATCAACGTAATCCGTATTATTAGAAATTGTATACTACCGGTTATAATTTAGGAATTAGTACATCGTGAAATGCAAGAATTAATAATTGTGTTACCTTACACAACTTTTCAATAAAAATGTTTATCAAAACAGTGGAAATTGTTATTAACCTTTTACACTCTATCTTTCTTCAGAGATTTTAAGTTAAATTTCGTATTTCCTTCGATTCAAATTTCTTTTTTATTTTAACACCAAACATAGTAACCAAATAAATAAAAAATCGCAAACATTTTTTTCTCCTTTCCAAATTTTTTTTCTTCTTTCCAAAGCAACACTTTAAGTTTTCGCAACAGTCCCAGAAGACTGCTGAAATTAAGAAGTGCAAAGGGTTAATACCAGCAGTATTAATTTCTAAATGATAAGAAAGTGAGCAACAACTCAGAAAGTGATCCTAAATTTTCAGCCTCTAGCGTATTTCAATAGATAGCATCGAGATAGCGTACTCGACGAGAACGATAATAGGAAGAATAATTGAAACTCTTACCCTCGGATTTCAGTATCAAGTCTTTCTCGTCCACGGCGATGCCTGGAATACGATCCTTGCGTTCCTCGATCTCGATCTGCAATTCGGTATCTTCCTCCATTCTGATCGCGTTTTCCTCTTCTATCCTCTTCCTCTCTTCGTTTTCTTCCCTCGCGTTCTCGCGTTTCGAAGAGTGAACGGTTTGATCGGTGAACTGTCGTGGAACGATATCATCGATTTGCCTCGGTACCTCGACGTTCTCTTTCTTCTTCGAGAGTACACGATCAGCGTTGCCAGAGGGGACGAGCTTATCTAGCTTAATTCCGTCAACAGGATTAACGGGGTTTTGGCACACATCCTGCACGATTCTAGGCTCCTTGGGTCGAACTCTGTCCACCTTTGGATCCTTGATATTCGGAATGGTGATGAAATTATATTTTTCTCTCTGATCGTGCGATGCGGTTACTGGCTCCTCCTCTTCCTCTTCCTCGTCGTCCTCCTCCTCCTCCTCCTCCTCTGACTCGTCATTAGCTGGTTGTTCCCTAGCTGTGGCGCAGTTACCGATCCTCCCGATTCTGCTCCACGACAACCGTGTCACCTCGGACGGCTTTTCAGGCGCGAATATAACGTTGTCGACGTTGAACAGGACGTTCTTCCTTCTGGTCTCGAGTACCTTACCCCGCTTCAGAATACTCTTTAGCGTTTGTTTGGCTTCCTTCAGCCTTCTCGGTGGTCGCTTCGGTGAAACCTTTGGTATGGGAATCCTCGTGACCGGTGGGACCTCCTCGTCGTCCGAGATCTCGCGTGGCTCGTTGAACACCCTGATCCTTTGGCCACCGATCGCTGCGACCGCACTTCTGTTGGGTATCCTCTCGATCGATTTCACTTTCGAGGAATCGAACAGGCTTGAAAGCGGCCTGGCGTCGTCCTGCTCGAGGGCATTGTCCGACAAGTCGTCGCTCAGATCGTCTTCGTCCTTTTGTTTCTTCAACAACAGATACGGATTCACGTCGCACTCGAGGATGCTCTTCCTCGAGTCACCTGCGCTCGATGGCCTCTCCTTCCAATCGTCTTGATGGTTGCTTTTCGTCTGACTTGTTTCCGCAGTTTTCACCAGCGCACAATCCGGCCAGTCGTTCCTCGTTCCTTTGACCTTCTTCGGTATCCGAACCAGCCTGGCCGGCGTTGTCGAAACTGATTGATTCCGTGGATCCGTCAACGACGGCGCCTCCTCGAGCCACTTTTCGGTGGATGCACCAGCGAAGTTGGCTCGTGGCTTGCGTCCCGTGTCCTCGTAGCTCATAGCTGCCTCTTTGTCGAACCATTCGGATCTCGAGGAAGTACTTTCGATCGAGCCCTTTCGTTCTTTCGCGCTCCTCGCCACGCTCTGGCTCCGGGAATCGCGTTGAGATAATGGCCGGTGCGGCGAAATACTGCGTGCTCGGGTTCTCGGCTCGACCAGCCGATTCCGTCGCATCTGGTCGTAGGGATCGTCGATCGATGACCTCAGAACTCCTATAGATTTTTAGTTGCGTTCAGTAAAGATGTGAGATCGAAAGGGTCTTGGGTGTTTCTTGTAGTTTATTCAACTTTAACTTTTGTTAATTTTTTTATGAAAAATTCTTTGAAGAGTTAAGTGTGTTGCGTTAAATGTAACCCTGTGGAACTTTTTAAATAGTATAGTGATAATATAATGCATGTCTCTTTTATGTCAGATACATATCAGGTAGAGAGAATAGGAAGGGTGAATTCAATAGTAGTACTTTTTAAGAGAATTAGGTTCGAAGTTCGTCATTAGGTGCAATGTGAATAATTTAATATTGAAACAAGCTGTTCTTAATAATAGCTACTGTGTTTCAAACCGAACTTTAATAGAAATATAATAATAAAAGAAAGAGAGATATATAGCAGTAATAAAAATGAAACTATTCTATATAACGAAATTATAATATACTGCATACATTGTAAACCGCTACAGTATTTTAATTATTTACTATTCTACGATAGAAGACAGCGGATCACGAAAGTTTCCCGATAAAATAGTAACTGAATGTTAATCACATCCTTCTACGCGGCACGACTTCAACGATTGATCGCGGTTAGTTTACCAAAGTACTTTACACGCTGACACGAAAAAAAAAAAAAAATAAAAAAAATAAAAAAGCAATTACACAATAACTTCAACCGAAGTGATTTAACTGCATCGTCGTCGTAAAGCAAAGGAATACTTCGAATCGTTTGCTTCTCTCGACAAGTGTGTCACGCGAGAGATTTCGTTAACAAACACGGTAACTCGCTAATAAATCCAACCCACTTAGAAAGCATTGATCGACGCTAACCGATCTAAACGGTACCCGTGTTAATTACAGAACATATCTTTCTCTTGCTCACATTTCCTTCGAGGCACGAGCAAAACGCGAAGTACAAACGATTGATCGGTAATCGATATCCCGACCGCTGAATTCATCGCCGATAAAGAGACTTACCCGCGAGACTGGGCCTCGACCTCGAGGAAACCGGCGGTAGCCGACATGTTCCTCCTAAAGGTACACCAGCCAATCGGTGACCACCGCACTTGCGGCAATTGCCGAACTTCCTGGTGGTTCCGCTGAGAAATTCCGGGCAGGAACATACTACCAGTACTGGTGCTCCCGGTGGAGGCGGTGGCGGGGGTGTCATGAAGCCTCGTGGTTCGTGACCAGGCCTCGAAGACCGAACCGTACCATAGAGCCATGGATCACCGTAGATCATTTGACGCGAAATCCCGCTGCCCCCGCTTATCGTTCCCCACCCTTTGCCAGGATCATCGGTGCCCTGATTCTGCCTCGACAGTCCCAGTCTGACACTCCACGACTTCTTCCCTTTGCTCAGTGTGTCGTAATTCTGAAACGAAATGGGAAATCGGGGATGATTAGCGAGGTACATGTTTTGACTTGAATGTTTTATTTTGTGTTATATTATATTGTGTTTTGATTGTATTATATTTTATTTTGTGGTATACTGTGTTTTGTTTGTATTATATTTTATTTTGTGTTATATTGTGTTTTATTTGTATTATATTTTATTTTGTGTTATACTTTGTTTTGTTTGTATTATATTTTATTCTTGTTATATTGTGTTTTATTTGTATTATATTTTATTTTGTGTTATATTGTGTTTTGTTTGTATTATATTTTATTTTGTGTTATATTGTGTTTTGTTTGTATTATATTTTATTTTATGTTATATTTTTTTTTGTTTGTATTATATTTTATTTTGTGTTATATTGTGTTTTGTTTGTATTATATTTTATTTTGTGTTATATTGTGTTTTATTTGTATTATATTTTATTTTGTGTTATACTTTGTTTTGTTTGTATCATATTATATTTTGTAAGAAAAAGTTTGTTAAATTATAGATTTTGTCATCTTGTTGGTGATTTTATCCTTTTATCCTTTTCTGACCCTGATATAAAATTGTCCAAAGACCAGAAACTGTAACTCTTTTTAGCGTGCGATCTTTGAATTTAGGAGCGATAAGATAAATGTATATGTATTCAGAGAAATTGTTCGAAACTGTAATAAATTCTTAGGACTGTTTTCTCTTCCGCGGTTGCGGTAAAAGTGATTTATGCGCCTCTTGAGCTATAGACAAATTATAACGTGATATAATTGTATTTTCTATGGAATTTCGTAATGTATGTCTGAACAATGAGTCGTGCCTGTGATTCTTTCCGAGTTTGTTTAAAAAATGAAGATGCATCGAGTTTTACATGGAGACGTCGCTTAAAAGCAGCTAGATTTTAACTTGAAGTGAGCGGGACATTAGATGCATTACTACATCATAGGTGTCAACGTGTCAGTAATTAGCATAATATTACCACGGCATCACCGTTTACAAATGACGTGGTAGTGCTGAACTGGACATTGGGATACAAAAAATTAGGTTTGCTTAGACATTAACATATAGATTAAGCAATGTCTGGTACCGTTTATACCTGTTTCTTTGGTTAAAAAGGGTAATAAATATTTTTTATAAATCATTTGTTCTAAGAGAAAAATAGGAAAGATATAAATCTACTTAAATGTTTTAAAATATTTTTACGACTATTTGCTACATTAAAATAATTATTTCTTGAGTTCCTCTACAAAAATATCTAATGAAAAAAAGATTTTGTAAAATATTAATTTCTAATTATTAATATGTAAAATATTTATACATAAAGAATAAAGTAAACATGTAAGTAAATAATTTTATTTTTCTTCAAATCCATTCTTACGTTTTATACGTAGCAGTGATAAGGGTTATAAAATTTAATTACAATTTTAAATTTGTTTCCTTTTTTTCACAAGCATTAAAAATTTAATTACAATTACAGAAACATGCGCGACAAGTGTATCTTTCCTTTTTTAGATTCACAACGCTTTCGTAACCGTTAATCTATGTTGAATTTGTCGTGTGCATACAAATCTCTAATATGCACCCCCTTATTTGTACGAGTTATTAATATCCGATACATGTCTTTGTTGCGAATAATTACAGCTGTTATTATTGTCATTCGACAGGGAGTGTATGTACGTGAAGCTTTCGTTTTCAGCCGGATATCCTGATTTAGTAAACAGAATTTTCAATCAGTTATATCACACTACAGCTCCAAATATTTATATACACTTTCAATCGCACGCCTCTATAAGGCTTCCAAAACTTTCGACCTGTTCAAACGTTTCGTTGTCAAAAAGAAAGAGCAATATCGAAACCGATAAATAATATTCTTTGCGGTATTAAAATACATGAAAAAAAATATTTTCTTTATTTCACAACCGTTATTAATTCGATATGAAATTTTTATAACTAAAATCAATGAAATGCCAAAAGAATCATGAAATACAACTTCCGCTGGTCACCACCCTGTCGACTTCCGTATTAAACTTATTAATTATTTATTATACTAATTTTTTCACTAAAATTAATTAACCAATTTTAATTAGTTAACTAGTTAATTTTTTGACTAAAAGAAATTCCTAACTCTGATAAAAATGTGTGTTTAACATAAAATTGAGAAATTTGCACATTTAATATTTTTCTGGAAATTAGGAAATTTTTCAACGGAAAGAAAAATTCGATGGGGTGAAAAATGACCCAAGTGCCGTACCAGGGTTGAAAACACTATACACAATCACGTTTCGTGACAGCAAAAATGTATAAATATTTCCAATGGTAGAAACACGAAAAGAGAAAGAACAAAAGTAAATCTTTATGCTCAGGAATAACGCTTAATACGTTACAAAGTGTCACGTTTAATCGGTTCACGAACAAGTTGGTGGAAAAATTTATCGAACAATTTCGATCGAGAATAAAGATAACCGGTTTTAATTTGAGCCATATAAAATTCTTTCAGGCGAATTTGATTCAGTTGCAATTTACGCGCATAAATAAGCCTTACCGTTCCAAGTATCAAATCGAACGGCGAAGAATAACGCATCGTGTAACCAACTAAGTATTTATTTGTTTTATCGGCACGCTTCGGCGCATAAATTACGAGAATATATGTAAAACTTGAAATTATCATTCGTTGAACTTTAATGACCGCGAAAAAGAATAAGGATAACAACCGCGACATCGAGGACGTAAACCTACATACATAAATCTGTCCTCCAACGGTTTTATTTTAAAATAAATTTCGAAATTCGAGCTACACTCGTATCGTATCGCGAGCTATAAATTATAAAACGTTCTCGACAAAAATTATTAACCGTCGAAAGCGTATTTGTCTGTTTTCGAGGTACACTGAATAAAGAGAGAGAGAGAGAGAGAGAGAGAAAGACAGAGAGAAAGAGACAGAGAAAAAAGGAAAAGGAGAAAAAGAAAACGATGGAACAACAGGTTTCAGCGAAAGTAAATGACGGTAGGAATCGTTCGAGATCGCATTTTAAATTTGTTTTCCCCTGGTGAAACTGCCGCGATCGAGGGGACCACGGCTCGTTTTAGGCCAGTGTCGTGAGTTTTGAAAGAGAAAGAGAAAAAATAAAAAAGAAGGGAGGAGAAAAACACGGTTGGTGAACAAAAATAGCGAACAGATCGGACAAACATCTTTTCTTTTCCAGAAAAGAACAATTTCGGACCCTGTGGAGGTTCGTAAAAAATCTATTTATAGAGAACTACGGGAAAGAAATGGAGGAAAGAGGACTGAAAAAATATTTGAACTGGTCTTCGCCTGGTTTTTCTGGTTTCCATGTCCTGCTACCGCTTTGGGCTTTGCTCCTTTGAGGGAACACCTTTTAAAAATAACAGGAAATCTATCGTAAAATGGTGTATGTACGCATTTGCTAACAGGTTCTACTCGATGGAAAAATTTCACGCAAGACGAAAATAAGCTTTCGATCGTTATTCCGGTAATCGAATTGGATTTGATGTTAACGTTTATTTTTTTTTTTTTTTTCTCGAGATCTGGAATTAAATAATGGTAACTTGGTTACTTGAAAAAATGCATAACCAATCGTTGGTGGTGTGAAATTCTGCTGTTACGTACTAGGGGGATTTAATAGGCTTTTTCTTGGCGTTTATAATTAATGGAAATAAAAATCAAGACAGCAGAAAGAAGCGAGAATTTCAAAATTCTGAACGATGGGGTGTGAGTGGGATTTTAATTGAAATTTATTTTGTAAGGCTTGATTGTTAAATCTAGCGGGAGAGTCGATACGATAATCATGTGCACGATGTTTAAGAATAATGGGAGATTGATACACCATAATTATTGGTTGTACTCGGATAGTCTGCTGATTTTTTTACCGATTTAAAATTAATTTAAAAGCAAATTTAATCTAACCTTTTTATGGCGATTCCTAAGAGGCGTTAGAACATACAGAATTTTGGAATTTGAAAGATAATGCTTACATTGGAAGAAAAAAATTATTCGTCAATTTTCGAAGAATTTTTTTATTCGTAATG
>SMSQ01018647.1:7997-35245 GCA_019453375.1 Ctenoplectra terminalis | reverse complement strand
AGAGAGAGAGAGAGAGAGAGAGAGAAAGACAGAGAGAAAGAGACAGAGAAAAAAGGAAAAGGAGAAAAAGAAAACGATGGAACAACAGGTTTCAGCGAAAGTAAATGACGGTAGGAATCGTTCGAGATCGCATTTTAAATTTGTTTTCCCCTGGTGAAACTGCCGCGATCGAGGGGACCACGGCTCGTTTTAGGCCAGTGTCGTGAGTTTTGAAAGAGAAAGAGAAAAAATAAAAAAGAAGGGAGGAGAAAAACACGGTTGGTGAACAAAAATAGCGAACAGATCGGACAAACATCTTTTCTTTTCCAGAAAAGAACAATTTCGGACCCTGTGGAGGTTCGTAAAAAATCTATTTATAGAGAACTACGGGAAAGAAATGGAGGAAAGAGGACTGAAAAAATATTTGAACTGGTCTTCGCCTGGTTTTTCTGGTTTCCATGTCCTGCTACCGCTTTGGGCTTTGCTCCTTTGAGGGAACACCTTTTAAAAATAACAGGAAATCTATCGTAAAATGGTGTATGTACGCATTTGCTAACAGGTTCTACTCGATGGAAAAATTTCACGCAAGACGAAAATAAGCTTTCGATCGTTATTCCGGTAATCGAATTGGATTTGATGTTAACGTTTATTTTTTTTTTTTTTTTCTCGAGATCTGGAATTAAATAATGGTAACTTGGTTACTTGAAAAAATGCATAACCAATCGTTGGTGGTGTGAAATTCTGCTGTTACGTACTAGGGGGATTTAATAGGCTTTTTCTTGGCGTTTATAATTAATGGAAATAAAAATCAAGACAGCAGAAAGAAGCGAGAATTTCAAAATTCTGAACGATGGGGTGTGAGTGGGATTTTAATTGAAATTTATTTTGTAAGGCTTGATTGTTAAATCTAGCGGGAGAGTCGATACGATAATCATGTGCACGATGTTTAAGAATAATGGGAGATTGATACACCATAATTATTGGTTGTACTCGGATAGTCTGCTGATTTTTTTACCGATTTAAAATTAATTTAAAAGCAAATTTAATCTAACCTTTTTATGGCGATTCCTAAGAGGCGTTAGAACATACAGAATTTTGGAATTTGAAAGATAATGCTTACATTGGAAGAAAAAAATTATTCGTCAATTTTCGAAGAATTTTTTTATTCGTAATGAAGCTTTTTCTTCCGAAAGATTCAATTTATTTAAAACTATTAATGTCGAATATTTAGTAAAAATTCGATTAATATTGGAACTATCAAAGCGCTCAAAATGGCGGATTCGTAGTTTCTCGTAGAAATTCTATAAGTTTTTAGAATTTTCGATGAGTTTTTATAAAAAAATATGATTAAAGATTCGTTTCTCTTGTATTATGCATTTTTTCCATTATTATAAATTTATTTAGTATATCTATACTTTAATCGTCGGTAATTCTAATATTAAAATTGTTTCGGTAATTTGAGAGAAAATGGGTCACGAAGTTCCAAACTTTCCCTTAAAGACAAGACTGTGGGTCCTGTTAAAGCAACCATATTCAAACATAGATTTTACCGCCTGTTATTAACACGCCGAGCAAAATTAATCGCGTAGCCTATCTTTTAACATAATTCTCAGAATTCCCAGAATTCGGTTCTCCACTTCGTTCCGAGGCTTTCGAAGAGAAATGGCTACAAGAATATTTTCAAGGAGAATAGCTTCGAATAACGGACCGAAGTTTCATCTTGAGCACACGTACGGTATCACACAAGTGTAATTAGCATGGGAGCTACTTGGAAAGCGAAAGCTTAATTGAAACCAGGAAACTCACAAAGCAATGGTCTCTCGACCATTGTTTCTGGAAAGAAGAAAAAAAAAAAAATATTAAGGTGGGATCAGCGTGCACGTTGTGCGTGCTCGAAGGTTAGATATAATCTATGATCTTTCAAGAAAATATGTGAAATTACGTGCACGCTTTTTCTTCTTCTTCAGCAATTGCAGAAAATTAATTGATAAATTGGTGACAGTAGAGTTTTGAAATTTTTTTTTCAATCAAAGACCGGAATAAGATGCAATGGTCGTAGCTGGGCGTGTATCAAAGCGTTCCATTGCTTCTTATTACGAATCTTTTTGCATTGACGCGTTGTATTATCTCGATTACTTTCATTTATATTAATTGTCCTTGTTTATCGAAGCACTGAAACTGATTAGCGCATGCGACTGAAAGTATTGTAAGCAAAAACAGGGTTCGGAAGTTGAGATCCCGCCGTGTTCTTGTTTCTTACGCTGATTACCGCGTGTTAAGCACTTATTTCTTGAAATAAAGCAAAGCAGACTCGGATCACTCTCACTTTTACAGTTATTTTCTATTATTATTTATAATTCATTTAATATTCCCTCTTTTTTTTTTTTTTTAACGTAATGTTTGAGAAGTCAGAAACGTTTACAACTTTCACAATTACGAGTAATCTTGTAAGTAATCTGTTGTTTCTTGCACGGAATGTAGGTAAGTTACAAATGTAAAATAATTTTTTATCGTATCGCGAAGGATTGAAATTTAATTGATGAAGGAATTGAAATAATTGCAGCTAAAATTCATTTATGAAACAACGAAACTTTCTTTTCTATAATATCGCGCATACGTGTTTAATTTTACGGTAAAATTAATGATTCGGTAAACGATTTAAATTCGTAATTAAATTTGGCAAGCGATGTTACAAACCGTGTTAATGACATTACGTGTTTCCAAATTTTGCTAAACTAGTTGGAGCAACAGGAAAGGAATTTATATTCTCATGTTCTTGGAAGAAGAACGCAGTGACAACTTCAAGACTCTTAATAACCACAGCTGCGTGTAATTTGTCTTAGCTTGTCAATGCAAGCGCTTACACCTGCCGTTCAAACAACCTCGTGCGAAGCTGTGAAACATTTCCTTCGCCACGAAAGAAACCGTTTCTCGTCTATTTTCAATTCTACGAAGACTCCAGTCACGTACGTCAAAACAAACTCAATTTAGTAATAATTCTACCATATTTACTAATAAAAAAAGAATACGCGTATTGCGCATCTAAAAAAGGAAAAGAAAAATAAGAAAAGTAAAGCGAAAAATACCGTAACTCTAGTTGTGTCGTCATTCGCGACATCAGCAGTTAATCAAACATTACACCTTAAATAATAATAATAAACTCTCTCATATTGTATTCACACATCTTAATTTTAACAAATTATCTCATAAACTTACACATTCGAAACATTTAACTTGCAATCTTAAACTTTTCCAAGTTTCACAGGACAATTAGCAGAAACTTAAAACGTTGCTTTGTTAACATCAAAAAATAACAAATATTTACCATTTTTTATTTATCTATTTAACTTGCTTTGTCTTAAGATAGATAACAAACTTTAATCGACTAAAATACAAAATTTACCTCGAAACTTAATCTTTGAAAAAAATCACGCGTTGCCATAATGGCGTCGACGAAGTGCAAAGGGTTAACATCCTTCTTCCCGCGAAACTACTTATCCAAAATTCTTCTCGTAACCAAATCGCGAGCAAAACCTTTCACGGTTTACTTTTTAACACTAGAACTACCGACGATTAAAGTATACTTATTTCTACCGAAGAAATCAAAGCGGAAAGTATATAACATAATCTGGAATGCCATTCAGACAAAAGATTATTTATATTTTTAATAGAAAATCGCGGAAAATCTGGCCAAAGGCACATTAATTTATAAAGATTCTGTAAAAAATTACGAATGGATCAATTTGACCACTTTGGTAGTTCTAGCGTTAACCAGCTCCATAGTTCTCGCATTGGTAGAATTACAAGAGAACCATCGACGAACATGAGAAACGTTAAATAATGGTAATGAACGATCACGGTAAATTGTTTCCTCCATTATAGCTCGGGCAGGACTGATTCCCAGATTTATCGGAGAATATGGTAAGAAATCGGTAACTTCCTCTCTAAGTTTATTCGTCTTGGGAAAAAGAAAAGGGACGGCCGATGGAAAAAGGAGGTTATTTGCATTTTACAGGCGGATACAGCCGGCGATATGACATCGCGCCACGGCACGGAGGTCGGAAAATGGAGCAGATAGCTGGCCCGAAGGCAAACCCGATATGCTTTACTTTCTCGCGTCGATGCTGGACTTTCGTAAAAGTCTCGTTCCACGGGCTCACGTAAGAGGAGCGGCCTGTACACGCTTGGCCGGTCGAAAAACAACAAAAAAAAAAAAAAGAAAACTGTACATAGAGACACGATAAGTGTGCGCATAGTGGAGGCACTGTTTCAGCGGTCGTAGAGAACCCGGCGATATCTCGCAGGTGCAACGAGAGAACGGGTGTGGCCGACAAAATTTCAGACGAGCCACGCAGGCTTTTAGTCCGGTCACATTTTCACTCATTTTTCTCAACCGGTGAAATTCGTTCCAACAATAATTATTTATATTTTTTTCTCTTTTACCGTTGTTCAATCGTAGAATCAACAAGACCGTTAAAATATATGAACCATTAACTGGAACGGAACCTGCCGAATGGTCAGAATGACCAATTCGTAATTTCTCATACAAGTTTTAAAAATTTTCCGCGATTTTTATTATTTTTATTATTATCGAGGGATATTTAGAAATATATATGTATATTTAATNTTATTATTTTTATTATTATTGAGGGATATTTAGAAATATATATGTATATTTAATAAAAAAAAAGGAGATGATACAGCGATATTTAGACGCCTCGTGGCACGCTTGTGGATGCCTCGACGAGAACTGAACGGCGATCGCCGCTTCTCGAGCTCGTCAGCTCGACGACAATGTATGTCCTTATGGGTTTCCTGGAATGCCTTTGCCGCGAAGGCAAAGCGACACCCAAAACATCTTCCGATGGAGAGTTTTATTGTGTAACTGTATTTTACTTTTACAATTATTTTTACTATTTTTATTATTTTTATTATTATTATTATTTTTATTTTATTAAAAAATTTGTCACTTGGACGATGTAGAAACGCATAGAAATTGTATCGTACAAGCTGTTGACAAAGAGCTACGATCGCAAGCTGTGAATGTTTTTCCAAAATTGACAATCGTACATCATGTTGTACAAATTGGGAAGCATGGATTGTTTGAATATGTTAATAATATGTTAATACTTTAAAAGATATTTCCAGGAATGATACATGCTCCATACTATTAGTTTTCTTCGTAATCATTACATAGTTTCGAAGCGTAAATTAAGGAATAATAAAAGTTCCGATACAACATCGATTTCTAGATAACTATGGGTGTTTAACCAAATAATTAGGCTTCATTATCCGATTGAAAATCTAGTCGTATTGATATGAGGTTGTTCGCAATTTCAACGGTTTGTTGCTTGCACAAATCGCGTGGCATCGTGTGTAGAAGCATTTGTACTTTTGTGTATTAGAATTTCGAAAGCGGGGCTAGCGAAACGTAAAATGCGTAAAAATAGCGGAGATTGCGAATAAAATTTTTTTAGATCAATATTTTGAGAAACGAATTAACAAACTGTGAAATGTACGACGAGTAATTTTAATTAGAAATAAACTTATATTTAAATTATATTTAAAAAGTAGCTACCAATTTCAAAATTCAAATATTAACATACGTGGTCTCTGATTCTTTCAATCCATCTCAAAAATTGTAAAATTCACAGAAAAAAATATTTTAATTATAATTACGATGTATCCTATCCATCTGCTTAGTATCTAACATCTATATCGATTAGAAGAAGAGATTTTGAAATTCCATAGATTAAATCGTAAATTCTTCAAACCTTTTTTTCTATCTAAAAAATTAAAAATCTTTACCATCGATAAACTGTAATTATTATTTTCTTTGAAATTCGAAAGCAAGATTAATTAAACGTAAAACGTACAAATATACCAATACAAACTGCAGCCTCAGTATCATTCGAGAGACTATGTAAACAATTTGGAAATTATATTCAGACGTTACGATTTAATTCAACAGTTAAATAATTCAATTGTACACCGCGATTTTCTTACTTAGAAATTTCGAAAGCGAGGCTAACGAAACGTAAAACGAGTAAAAGTACGGCATGAATTATAAATAAAATTGCGTTTAAGACACTGAGTAGACAGTTTTGAAATTCTACGGACAGGTTCTAAATCCATTCGACGTTGTTCTTTCTTTTTCTTCCTTTTTTTTTCTTTTTACGTTTCCATCCTTTTTCCTGTTTCTAGCAGTTTTTCAATCGTGCCAGGGGTAGAAGGCGTTTTAATAGTGATGAAACAAAAAGTGAGTAATTTATTCGGTCGTTCAACGTCGCAACTACTCGTATTTGCTGTTCCTTCGACGATCCAGCATTCGTAATTTCCGCGGTAAAAGACGAATGAAAACTATTACCACAGCCACGACTAAGATTATGCTTAATGCTTTTTACATAATTAGTGAAATAAAGTTGATATTACTGGAATAGAATTTGTCCACGGACAGATAACGTTAATTGCACCGCGAGGCAATGAAACTTTCAAATTAGCCGAAGGTTCTCGACCTCTGCTCGAAACGTTCCGTGCACGTCAGATTGAAAAGTACTAAACTTAAATATTGTGGATAAATCGAGTGCTAAATATAATTACAGTGTTACTCTTCAAAAGAGAAAATAATCTTAAGGTAAGTTTGCATTCGCAAAAATGTGGGTTACAATGTGAACCTCGATACTCATACGAGTATGTAAAAATATGCTGAACTGCTTTCTTTCTTTCTTCATAATTCAAATTCACCAACAATTTCCTTTTAACATAGGTATATTACTATTTAACTGTTTCAATACCTCTCTTAAATTTTTTAAATAATTTCATCAAAATATGTAAGGCTGAACCAGGACGAGTCGGATAATTTTCTTTCGAAATTGAAAAAATAATAGTAAAAAATTTAGAATGTTAATTTTTTTATACAAACATATTTTATACGGAATTAACACTGGAACTACCAAAGTAGTCAAAACGACCCATTCCTAATTTTTTACAGAAATCTTAAAAATTGACTATGACATCTCGCAGGCAATTTTCCAGGTGATTTTCTGTTAAAAACGTAGACAAAGCTTTGTCTCCCTCCCATTGCGTATTTTTTTCTATACCTTTCATTATGATTTTTTCGCTAGAAATAAGTATGCTTTATTCGTCGGTAGCTCTAGTGTTAATGCTCATTCAATTCGAAAATTGATAATAAAAAATTTGTTTAAACTTAAAAACCTTTCTTTTGACCGAATTATTATTTTGACCCGGTTCGCCACTCTACCATTGGAACGTCCCTACTGAACTTTAACTACGATTGCAATCCATTTACGCTCGTCAGTATGAAATAAACCTAGTTAACAGTAAAATATAAAAAACTTTTGTTCCAACCAAATAGACCTTATAAAAACAGTTCGCGTAAATTAAATTACCGTATCCAAAAATTAAAAAGAACGTATATAAAAGTATGTATGCACCTCGTACGTTTTACTACGACCCAACAATCAAGTTCTCGTAAAAACGAAATAAGAGCGATACATCGCGAGGAACACGAAACTAAACCTAATTGTTTGTGACTAATTAAATAATTGTACCGGTTTATAAACTAAGAAAGCGAACCAACGGAGGAGATTACGTGAAAATGTGTTCACGATCGTTTCCCCTGATTAAATGGCGGCTCGCGACGAAAAATCGAGTCTATCGAATGGAGAAGGGGAGAATCAAAAGTCGACCACGTATGACATAAAAGGAAGAAGTCCACTTTCCCCCGATGGCCAAGGCTCGGAATCAAGATGACCTCAAGAGATGGCCATCTTCTATTTGCGTGACTTCTCCTCCTCTCTCTTTTTATTGCTCGACGGTGTCTTTCTCTTTCCCTTTTCGCAAGAACCGGCGCACTCTTCCCGTATCGATCCGTTTCCTTTTTTTCCTCCGTCTGTTCCTTCTTCAAACGGATTGCGCTTAACCGCGATTTCAAAAGCGCAGTTCCCCCTTATTTTTTCAATCTTTCCTTTCGAAAGCTGTGTTTCGTTTGCGAGTTGAAACCGCAAGACTCGAATAAACGGAGAAAAACGAGAAAATTTTGCAACTTTCAGCGGTTACTTTGCGGATCGTCTGATCATCCTGACCGGGATAGAATCTTGGAAATCCTCTTGCCGCTTTATCTCCCTCGAGATAATCGAATGATCATGTTCTTTTCGATTACGTTGGCATTACTATGTTTAGAGTGTGATTCGCAAGTGAGTTGGCGCATAGTGTAATCGTTTTATTTTATCTCGATGTTAACGTTGTGTCGATTAAAAATAGAATTTTGTTTTTACGTGTTCCGAGAGTTGCGGGATTATTCCAACTGTGATTGAAAAATATTGTTTCAATTTGCGATTTTATAATTTTAATGTGAAGTATGAAAGAGATTGTTTGGGGTAATTGAGAACTTGGAAATTGATTAATTTTATTAGTATTAGAATCGCTTGATATCATTTTTTCTCGAATAAATAATATTGAATTTTGGTTACTTCGCCCTTTATTATTTTTAGTATCGATAACAAATTTGTTTTAAATCAAAAACATGATGAACAATTCATTCTCCTTTATCTTCATATTTATTTCATTCACTGTCTTCGGTTGACTCGATAATTCTTTTTTTAACATGTATTTAGAATTTCTCTAATTATAGGAGCAATCAATTTTGTATCAACAATATTATAGTAATATAAAATGTATCTTTAAAATATGATCAATTTATTTCCATGATCTGTATAAAAAGATGAATTTTACTCTTTCAAAAGTCTTCGCGCCAAATCAATCTTAATTGAAAGATACGAAGAGATTATATTTTTTTATGTAATGCTTCATACGACCAACAAAGTATGTTGATGTATCAACAATTTTACTTAACAATAAATGCGCTTCAAATTTTACATTTTATACAAAAAATAAATTTCATTAAAAACAGCGAGTGTCCTAAGACACTTTTGAACGAGGATGTATATTTAAAATTATTACAATCCTTGAGCTCTCAAAACATGCACAGATGCCATGAAATAATCGATCTCTATTAACATAATTTTGTCATTAAGCGAACAAACATGTTTATACATATTTATAAAACTACTTACTTAATTGCAATTTTTTATATCTCGCCTCAAATACGAATCGAACCTGCAGCGTTTGATCGGTATTCAATGTTGAACGGTTTCGAATTATCGGAATTGATATTTTAGAGTTGCTGTTGAACGTCATCAAGAAGATTAATTATATAAGCATCAGTGGCGATCGATGTAAGTACCGAAGATAGATTTACGCTATTTGTTCACGCTCGGTAAGCAACGAACTAATAGCAGACCCGGAATCAATGATGAACAACGAGCGATAGAAAACTCTACGTTCGAATTCCTGTACGACGCTCGTCAAGTTAGAAATTGTGGAGTCAGCGTGTAAGATCGGAAAAGTACATTCTTACGTCGAGAAATATATGCACTACTTAACACGTTGCCGATCGGTGAAAACCATCGTTCTGCTTGCGAATGTCGAACAAAAAGCGGTCTTGCGCGAACCGTATAAATTTTCACGATTAAAAATAACAAAGAAACGGATAACTTTTGCGGCAGAAATTACTGTGATATCTCACGAACTTGTGTAGTACGAAAGAAAGAAAGAAAGAAAGAAAGAAAGAAAAAAAAAAGAAATTGGTTTCGTTGCGAAATACATGCAAAGTGTAATTTCCATCGTTCCTTTCTTTAGAATGTAAAATATCTTTCCATGGAATGCTTTATTTCTAGAGTACAATGTCAACAAAATTGTTTTCAATTCGGATATCGTTCTTTCTCGCAATTAAACATTTTTTTTCTATGCATCGTTTAGCTTCTTCGCATATTCAAATATTATTTTGTTTCGATTCTTTGCGTAAAAATTATCGTCGAAGCGTAAATTAATTTCAGGACAAAGTGGTAACGAAAAAAAAAAAGGGATTAATTATCATCGAATTAAAATTCCCTCCCTAAGACACTCTACTTTGCATACGAGCACGAAAAGCAGAGAATGCAAACAAAGGAGGAATTAGCATAAGTAAATTGCGGACCTTAAGTACTTTAAAAATGCATAAAACCGTTCCGAAGCGTCTTAATTCCCAGATGCTAATGCGATAGCGGCCATAAATTCCAATTACGAGGACGAAACGCAGTGTTCACTTTCAAGCTCACGTACCAAATAGCAAAAATCAGGGAACGGAGGAAACAGTGGAAGAATCGTCTCATCCAGAGCGTTAAGCTACGCGGTGTACACAATGGAACACGTGTGTCGTGCGAGTTGTTCAGCGAATGATTTTAGAGTAAGTAATTGGTACATGTTCCGTAACGAACTCAATTGCGGATAATTCTGTTTCGTAGCTCTTCGCGATTAAAGAATTAAGAATAACCTTGTCACGCTAGAATTGAGATTAGAATTAATTTTATGTACTTGGATATCTACTCGCAAGTCATATCTGTAAAAAGTTCCACTTTTTACAATTATAATTAGCGTCATAACAAATTTTGCGTAACTTTGGTCACTGTTTCATATCTACTTTAAAATTATCGAGATTAAATATACCTGCGTTAAATCATTTTTCTCTCCTCGAAATTCTCTTCTCATTATTACATTTTTCTCGATTTTTCAGATGACCTATTTCTGCACCAATTTCACATTTTCATATTCATTCTCGATTCTTTAAAATATTCGTGTTATTCGTGGAACGGCCATGTTATATTGGTACATCGCTTAAAATGTGATTAAATATTTTAATGCCAATTATACTGGCGCATACAGCGATACCTAGACTTACGAGCCACCAGACATACGAACTTTTCGAGATACGAATTTTTTTCAAACACCGTGTTGGTCTTTAGACACAAACTTATCCTCGAGATATGAACCGCCATTTTTTTTTTTTATTCAATAAAAGAATACATCTTTCTTTCTTATTTAATAGAACACAATTTTTATGCAAAGAATATAATTAGTGTCATAGGTCCAAAGGACTTGTGAATAAAAGTAACAACGACACGCGAACTTTTCACTTTTCCCCTAACTTTTGAACCCGCAAACGGATAACACAATTAATTTCCCATAAAAGAAAATAGACAACTATATTTCGAGACACAAACCGCACACATCAACGAATTAACAGGTTGAGTGCCACGCGCATTTTAGGTAGTTTGCCCATGGCGCCAATATGAATTTCTTATTATGCGATGTACATTATGTTGAACAAAATAATATCTACATTTTCCTTGTACTAATCAAATTATTTTTTCATGTTCTGTACGGCATTAATTTCTTCAAACCATTATAGTAAAGTGGTATTATTTGAAAATTTATCAGTATCGATATTTACTCTAATTATGTATTTTACTATTGGTCGCATCGCCGGTCACCGGTGGCCCCCATGGCGCTGTATCCAAGTCGCGTGCCGGTCACCGGTGATCCCCATGGCACTCAACCTGATAAGTTCGTAAACCGAAGTACCACCGTATTTCATTTTTTTTTTTATATTATTTTATCCAATTTCGTTTCTCCACAATCCTCTTGAAGCATTCTTACACTCCACAGGTTCCATAAAAAAAAAACATCTTATTCTACGTTAATTTATGAACCAATTCTAAACGTGGAGATACACGCAAGTACGTGTACGCAATCGAAGACAGGTGAATATGGACATTATCCCGATCGGATCTCGTGTACACGTAAGCGACACGGGTGCACGCGCATCCACCGGGGTCACGGCGGATGCACCATAGATGCATCATACTCGCTTGCCTCTATGGCAACCAGAGGCTACGATTACACAATTCTTGCATCCAGCATTCAGACGATACCGCAATTTGCGAAGCGAAACTTGGCTCGCGAACCTCCTCGGTGGAGCCTTCTTCGATGTTTCCCTCACCGGATGCTCAGCCTCATCTTTTCATAAGCCTGTCCGCGATATTTTCGCCGATTGACACGAAACGCGGATGCTGATAACCATCTCTTGCTCAGATCGGTGCACGCGATCCGTCCGATAAGATTCGACTCGTTAGCATCGATACGTTTCTACAGAAATATCTCAAGTTAATCGACTCGTTTATAAAAATATAATTCTGCGTTATATCGTAGAGATAGGAGGATTCATTATACTTCCAAATACGCGAAGAGAAAGTACAACGTAAGTTTAAACAAACGATTTTTGCGAACGAGCGGAACAAGTTTTGCGCTTGAAGTAGCGCTGAATTTTGCCCGATACTTATCTGTTATGCTTCTAATACCTTTTCCCGATGGAAACATACTATTTTTTTTAGCTTCTTCGCTAATTTACTTTCTATACTGTATTTTTTTTTATCAATTTCGTCAAACGTTGAACCGATGCAAGCGTGGAGTATTAATTTTTGAAAAAGTATTTGTGACTCGAGGAATAAAAAGAGAAAAATATTCAGCCACGATAATTTTGTTACGACGAGAAGTTCCGTCAGTATCGATTACAATATTCGATTTATCAAGGCTTTATCGTTGTTATTTATCAGAAAACATCGCACGTCCGTGTTATAATTCATTCGAACGAACGGAACACAACTTTCTTTACTTCCTTGCATCGTATTACCATGCTTTCTAAACCTACAAACGTTTTCTTATGGTTAAATGCATTAAAGTCAATTATGCTTCTTAAGATTAGTGACAGTTAATTAGCGACGATTAACGACGTTATCGCTTTGTCAATTTATTATTTTATTGAATATTATCCTTAGCATCGCGCTATTATCCTCGTGTATGCAAATTTAATACAGAGAAACGTACAAATTGCTGTCCGTTTTTGCAACGCAGGTAAGTATAATATTCGTATGACTAAATCGCTAGTTACATTTAATTGAGCTTACATTTAATTTAATCTTCTACCAACTTTTCTAACAATTTAATACCATTAAAATTTATTCCCAGCCTCACCGTCATAAAAAGGACTCGTTGTACATTTTTGTCCCTACTTTCGCTCATCCTCTTATTTCGTGTCTAATTTATACCCAAATATACGAGACAAATTACATCAAAATATGTTATATTACAGTAAATTATATTTTTTAGAATTATAATTTAAATTTTATTCCTTCAACCTTCCTAATTACCTAACTTATCCTATCCTAACCTACATAAATTCCAACAATTTAATATATTAGATCGCAACGATATAATAAAACAAAATAAAAAAATAATAAAACAAAAAAGTCCACCGGTAAGAATAAAAAAAAAAAAGAATTAAAAAAAAATATACACGGAAATGAAACTGTTAAACGACGATAAAGAAACTTAAATTTAATATATTAATACTTACAATATCGTGATACCAGTCCTAAAAGATTCTATCGAATAAAATACTCCGCCATTTTCCTGACACGTCGGGTCGCCCATAATGGATCATTTCGCAACTCGCGTATTTTCCCTCGAACGATTATCGAGATCGCTCGAAGCATACGATTAATCGCATCCGTTTTGCAACCACGGCCACGGGTAAAATGGGAAATCGAACCCGGGGAAACCGATATCGAGCAACTGGTCTCGTTTTATCCGACGTTTCGTCGTTGAACACAGGGACTGAGGAACTGTCCGCTCGGGTTCAACCCCGCGCAGAAGACGCGGCCAGCGAGTATTCGGTGTCGGCGACGAGGTCAGGTTTTAAGGTAAAACCGGAGGCCAGCCTTTGTGAGAGAGCTGGACGAATTAAATAGCGTAGTATGCGAGTGCTCTTACATCATCGGAAGACCTGGTTTGTCCTTGCCGAGACGTTTCGCGTTTCAGGCTTTCGATATGGATTCATCTCGAAACAGACTCGAACGTGTTTTATAATTTTATTTCAGTAACCGTACGTACGTTTCAGAGGAAGATACAAAGCTTTTTTAACCGTTTCACTGCGGAGGATTCTATGTTTAACCCTTTATTGCCTGAATTTTCATCCCTCATCGGAGAAAAAATTACGATTGATCACGGTTTTTCACTCCGATTTGAAAATTTTTTAACCGATAATTGATGGATCGTGGTATCGCTGCGGTAATACAGTAATCGAATTTAATAATACAGTGGTAACTAAATAAAATTAATTTTTTAAAATATAAATATGGTGCTTTGTAATTTTTAACACTAAAACTACCAAAGCGGTCAAAATGACCGGCTTGTAATTTCTCATAAAAATTCTATTTTACAAGGATTGAGTTTGGCGAATTTTTCGCGATTTTCTGTGAAACGTATAGGTGAAGATTTATTCTCCTTTCTTTATGTATTTTTTAGAATACTTTTATTTTTTTACTTTCATTTCTTTGGGTACAAATGGATCTGTTTTAATCGTCGGTAGGTTTAGTGTTAAGTCACATGTTGTTATAGAGGGTTAAACGAATTTTTGACATTCATATCTTGTATCGCTTCTTTTTTTTATATTTTACACGCACAGGGAATTTTCTTTCTGCAAATCGTAAATTAACAGTTCGATCTAAATTATTTGATATGCTGTCGATAGCTTTTATCGGACGCATATACGCGTCCGCAGTCGGATTTCCNGCTTAAACGTAGAGAACCTTGTTTTGAAATTTCGGATAAAAGCAAGATTAAATAAAAATTTCGGTGACGGTGAAGGAAACTGAAAGGATAAAAGAAAAATGGAATGTCGAGTTTAGTTTTACATGAGATTCCGAATTTTTAAGACTTATCTAACACTAGAACTATTAAATTGGTCGAAATGATCAATGGTTAATTTTTTCTAGAAATTTTATAAATTTACTACGGTGCCTTTCGAAGGATTTTCTGTGGTTTTCTGTGATTTTCTGTGATTTTCTATAATTTTCTGTTAAAAATATAGACAAAGATTCGTTTTCCTCGAATTGTGTATTTTTTTCGTACACTTTTCATTTTGATTTCTTCAGTTGAAGCAAGTATACTTCGATCGACGGTAATTATACTGTTAAAGAAATATATAATAATAATGGTAAATGGATGTACGAAATAAGTGTTAATGAATAAACCAGGTATTGAATAATAATTATTATGCATGCATTACGTTGACCTACTATCACGTTTACGTTTCTTTCTATGCAACGATGAGAGGAATCTACAAACGATACGAAGAAAAACTAAATGACACACGAGACGAGCTATAGAAACTTACATACCTACATGCTGTTATTGCATATATCCTATATCGTTACATAAGTGGCCGGTCACGAATTGTAATTATCAGCCGGCTTGTGCGAACTTTCTCTGTACGGTTTTTATCAGAATGAACACGGCCTTAGTCCCGTTCTCAGCTAATAAATTCGAGAAGCGTTATGTATTTTGTTTCCAAACGTGAAACATGATTCCCGATAGGGTTTACGTAATTTATTCAAAATTAATCGAATTGTTATGTAAAAACGTTTAAAGAAAATATCGAAATATCATATGGTTAGGAGTTTTACAAAACTCATGAATATTTAAAGGTTTGAAGATTCTGCAATGATCACAAATGACGGTCCATATGTAATAAAATTTCATTTTAAGTTTAACCGTAGCTTCGATTTATAAAATTGATTATTAATTTATTATTTAGTAAAAGTACTTCTGTGTAACTTCAAACATTTTTCATTGTACAAATAAAACGTAGAATCTGACGACAAATTATCTCATTGAAAAATATTTGAATGGAAACACTGTTGAACAATTACAAATATTGCAGGTTGTAAATGTAACAAAAGTCTGTATAGAAATTAAAAAAAAAATACATAAGTAAGCAAAAAAAACAGGAAAAAAGGAAAGAATTAAAAAATATGCGTATCTTCGAATACTTTTTACAACCACTGTAAAATATTTAAACATTTTACATCTGACACTGTTAAATCAATTAAACAGTGAACAGCTAACGTTAAAATTCCTATTAAAGTATACTCTCGTTAAATCTTAAAAAGACAATTTAAATTATTATTAAAAAGAGTTAAGAAAAATAGCTGATTTATTTTATAACTATAACATAAACTTTTCCTTATTCTAAATTTATTAAATGTCCGATGATTTGTGGAGGAGAGTGTATGTATAAAAAAAAAAAGAAAAAAAAAGAAAAATGGCAAAGCAAAGGATTAATTATACTTTCAAGCAAAAAAATTCAAATAAATAATGTTAGGACTTACTTTTCCGGGAGTGGGTGAGGACGATGTTGAATTTAACCCCTGCTGTAGATGATACATTTTCGGGGCAAGCATAGATGGAGGTACACCGAGGCTACCCGGGGCGACAGCCACGCTCGTCATGGTCATTTCCTAGGATGGACGCAGTCCTCGGCTTCTTCGAAGCACCTGTCTGCGGCCTTCTGCGATCTTCGTAATTGTTCATCCTCGTACCGTGACCACTGAAACATAAATACGCATCACGTAAGCAAAACTTTCCTTTATTCTTGAATTCTGCGCAAGCAAAGCGAACGAAAATCGATGGAAGAAAATGAAGAAGCATGCATTTGAATCGGTCACTTTTAAAAAAATAAACGTCCAAATTTTTGGCAGATATTAGCCATCTATTTTGAACCAGATTCCTTTTTTTACCTAATTAAATTTTCCACTAATTTATTTACTAATTCGAAGCGAATACTGTAAGTATCGACAGCAGTTTGGTTTCGTCGAACAATTTTTGCGCTTCTTAGAGTGCGTCGTTATTTCAGATCTGTGACGAAATCAATTCTTTTGATAAACTTACATTGTGAATTTGGTAAACTGTTATACAATTTACGTATATGTTTATTAAATAATTACAAAATGATTTTTGTAACTGTTTAAGTTGTGAAATTGTTTTTAAGTTGTAACATAATAAATGTTTTGATTTATCGAATACCTATTTATGTAACGAGTTTTTAATTTGTCGATCTTATGCCTGACTGTTTTTCAAGCACTAAACAGAATAGCGAAGAAAGCAGAAAAATAAATTTTAATTGTCATAGCAGTTTACGTAATTTCGTTGATTTGGTTGTGAAAATAATTATATAAGCTCTTTGGTTTGATTCGAGAATATTTAATTAAAATATCTTTGTTGTTACATTATTAACGAAACACGTAACACAGAAAGAAAGTAAGATGTAAATATATAAAATAACTTCCTCTCTAGAAATCATTTTCCCACGTTTTAATTACCGTTGATACGATGCATTATGGAAAGTCTGCGATGAACTTCGCTGTTTCAAGTATAATTTTAATTAACAGACATATCGATAATGAACGGTTTTCGTTTTTTCACATAAGCATAAAGCGGCGTAAGAACGAAGAGAAATACGTACAATTGTTTCACGAACGTATGAAAAAGTGAAGGGTAAAAGAGCGCAAGGGCGTTACTTTTCTCTTTCTTCTTTCATGCTACGAAGCGCCGATATAAATACAATGGAACCAACGGTTATAATTTTGCAATCAACGATTCAGTAGAAAATTTTTATTGAAAACGTGTCTACTGCAATTCCATTTACACCGATTACAAACGAGCTACGAAGCAGTTCATAACGCTCAAAGAAACAGTACATTATTGCTTTCGTTCCGCCGATACTGCAATTCTGTAACATTAACATTAAATATCTTTCAACATACATTACTTTAATAGTCAAAAACGTTGCGTTTATATCGTACCATCGTTACATTACGATCTAATCGTACAATCGTAAACTTATTTTATTTTCAAGCTCTTACATCTAAATAATCATATACAAAATAAATGACTAATAAAAAATCTACATATCCACATTATCATAATTTTATAGTCCACTTAGAACACAACGTATAAAACAAAACTACAAATTTGCAATCTTCGAAAAAACATGAAGTTTAAAATTCCAATTTTAGATGATCCATAAAATCGAACGTATTTCATTATTTTTTTTTTTTTTCACATCGATTTCTCCCAGGAAATCGACAGAAATGTCTGAAAGCGATATCAACGAATGAAGCGCGAAGTCGAAAATACGCTCCTTTTTGCGCTCGGTGCCACGGGTATAAAATAATACCAAAATGGCGGATTCGTTGAGCAATGATTTCGATCGAATTACGACACCACACAATGGTACCGTGTAATTTCACTCTCGCCAACAGATCGCAATTGCACAATTTTCGTCGCGCCAGACGAGACATTCGGGCGGACCTAGAAAGCGTCTAGGAAATGCTAATTTACCGGAGTTACTGGTCTTGCTGTTACATGCACGAGGCCTCTACGAATATATTTACCGATGCGATGATCTGGTGCAACGATCGCGGACCTGTTTCTACTGCCTTGCTTTGACACCGTACCAACGTTGCTCGGATTCTAGTTTCAATTTCTAATTTTTAATCCGCGTTAACACGTCCGCTGCGGATGGCTCGGATTTAAGTCGGTCGTTGCCTTAGCGGCGCGCTCAAATTGAAAATGACGACACTTTGGAAAAGATTTGTCTAACAATTCGTGTGAAGCGCACGTGAAAAATTTTAGAACGCAGAAATATATTTTGTACGAATTATTTGTTAGATATTAAAAATCTGATCAGAACTTGTCAACCCTGTTAAGATCTTCAAATTCTTTTTAACTCTTTGCTCTATCAGGCGCCGATTCTGGTTAAAATACGATAAAAAGACAGAATATTTATGACAAAGTTCAATTTTAATTTTAACTGAAATTTAAATTTACAAGATTGAAAATTAGCAAATACAAAATACGTGTAATATTTTAATACTTTGCGTTTGACGGAGTGTCAAAAACTCGAATAACTATTTATAATAAATAATAAATATTGAATAATAAATATTGCTAATATGCATGAAGATTGAAGAAATGGTAAACCAAAGGGTTAAGCGCGCTTTCATTTGAGTAAAAAAAATTGCTAACTGTGATAAAAATGTGTGTTTAATGTAAAATAAAAAAAAGGAGATTTGGATATTGATAATAGCTTTGTTCTACATTTTTATCAAGATTTAGAAATTTCTTAACGAAAGAAAAATTTGATTGGATCAAAAATGGATTAAGCTACTCACATAGCATATATTTATTAACTTTTATCTTATTTTTGTTCTGTTAATATTGTAGCGCGACTAATGTAAATAATTAATTAATCATAACATAAAGTGTAGTTGTTTCTGTGATTTCGATATGTTTCAAATTTTTAAAGCGCCAAATTACGTTAATTTAAATTCTAGTTTCAAAGTATAATTGTGTTCCGAGCATGGTTCAGATTGTAAGTAAAAATTGTACTCGAAGCTTTTAAAACAATAGATCGTGAGAAGAAAGGAAAGAATTTGAAACGTGAACAATGTAGGTTGACACACCTTTCGCTAAGTCAACGGTGTAGCTATACTCTTAATACTGTTAGATCGTACAATGGTGAGATTCATTACGATGCATCAGCATGCCACTGACTGATTTTTATTTAAGATTCATCGTGACGCGCATTTCAATTCGTTGATCTCATTGCTGATACATGTCCGTATGGATTTATCTTACTGACCTTCATTTCATATACGGAATTTGTATTTTTTAAAGGATATAAATATGAGTTGGAGAACTGAGGATACGTTCATTTAGAGAGAACCTTGTTTTTCTTCGTGTATCTTCTGAAATTTTTTTTTTTAAGTTTTTCAGGTACTTAAAAATTGAATTGGTTTTAATAATTATATTTTGAATTAAATGTGGATTAGTAATATTTAACACTGGAAGTACCAAAGTGGTCAAAATTACCCATTCGTAATTTTTTACAGAAATTTTATAAATCAACTACGGCGCTTTTGGGAAGATTTTCCGTGATTTTCTGTTAAAAATATAGATATACCTTTGTTTCAATTGCATTACATATTATTTTATATACCTTCCACCTTGATTTCTTCGGTAGAAATACGTATACTATGATCGTCGGTAGTTCTGGTATTAATTTAATTCTATACTAATGAAACATCGTAGAAACAAAATTAATTTAGTTACGTGTTAGTTTATTCAGCTTTGTTCTATCTAAATTCACTCAATGATGCAAAATCACATATTTTTATCCATGTTTGTTAATATACATATCACTGAAGAATCGTCGAGTTAATAATTTTCATTAACACTAGAATTACCGAAATGGTAAAATTGACTGATTTGCAATTTCTCATATAAATTCCACAAATTTACAGTGGTGCACTTTTAACCCTCTATGGGACCGTGTGACTTAAAAGTTACAAACTGAAGTATCTATATTTTAAAAAATTAATTTAGTTTAGTCACCACTGCGCTATTAAATTTGATTACTGTATTACTGTAGCGACACCACGATCCATCTACAGTAATTATTAGTTAAAACATTTTCAAATCAAAGTGAAAAACTGTAATCAATCGTAATTTTTTCTCCAATAAGCAGAGAAAATTCGGGCTGTAGAGGGTTAAAGAATTCTTCGTGCTTTTCTATAACCAATATAAATAAAGATTTGTTTCCCGTGAGTTTCATATTTTTTTCAAACACGCAATATTTCGAATCGTTTGGTAGAAATAAGAACTTTGAGTGATTAATGAACTTTGAAGTACCAATTGGAAAAGGAAGCTTCAAAGACACGAATTTTCTATTCGCAACGGAGATCAATATCTGGAAACCGAGATGTAGATAGAGGCGAGTGAAACGCAATAAGACAAAATTGATTCCTACCAAGGCTGGTCCTGAGAAAACAAAAGACAAGGATCTCGGCAAGATTTTATTTTCCCGAGTATCCATTAAACCAAAGAGAACATGATCTCGTTAGGTGGTTAAGTGACCTGATAACGGTTCTCCAGAGAAACGGTTATCGACACGCAGAGACGGAGAAAACGGAAAGATAGATGTAAAAAGATGGTATGGGCGGCTGGCGAAAAAGTGAAAAGGACGCGGATGAAAGAACACGCGAAAGGGTAGAACACAAAACCATTTTTCTGGCTCTTGCAAAAGCAATTATATCATTGAGTCTCTATAAAAAATTGTAACAGAGATTCCTTAAATTGTATTTAAAAAAAAAAAATTCATTGTATCTCTTTTATTTATTTTAAAATTATTTTATATATTATTTAAGATGTATAATAGAGCAAAAAGTGACGAATCGGATAATTTTCAGTTCATAGGAGAAATAAAATAGTTAAAATTTAGAAAAATAACTTTTTAGCATAAATTCGTAATTAATATCTATTTAGCTTGAACATTAATAATCCCAAATATTTTTTAAACTTAAAAATCTCTCGTTTGACTGAATTCTTACGATTTCTTATTTTGATCCAATTCGAAATTTTGAATCATTTTGGTCCATTTTGATTCAATTTCGAATTAGCCTCGAAAATCGATAGAAACGAAAATTATTTATATGGAAACTGTAAAAATAATACACTTGCTCTTTTTAGCTACAATATCATGTTTGAAGCATTTAATTAATTGCTAGGTTCATTTTATGCAATATACATCCTTCTATACGTGTTAAAAAAAAATGGTACAACTTGTTACGAGACAATGAATCAAGCTTTGAAATCTAACGAAGAGAAGAAATGGCGATAGATAGTAAGTATTTTTGTTGAATATCCAAAGATGTTAGGACCGGTATGCTAAGCAGTGCAGAGGATAAGATAAATCGGAGAAATTTAGTTATCAAATAAGCACGTTTTTTTTAGTAAACGTTAAGCTCATTTCGTAGCTACTTCCGTTTCCGCGTACGCCATACTAGGAAAGTGGTAACACAGGTGCAAAAATATCAATTAATTCCCTCCTTCATACAGGTTTCTGCAAATAAAAAATCCACCATGAAAAAAACAATATTAGCCTATCCAAGGGTTTATTTATGTATCTACTTAGCATATTACTTTCACCATCAATGAAACCGCTTCTGATATCAGTATTCTACTGTTTTAGATAAATCGGTGCATTACGTTATGCCATACTTTGATCAAATTAATTTCCTAAATTCCATGTGCCATTCCACTGACAAGCCTTCGACGAGAACCGAACACTTTTAAAATTTCTCACAAGAATGCAATCATCTCAGAAGAGAAAAATGGTACAAACCGCGACGAAGTGAGAATAATTTCTATTTTAACGCTAGAATTACTGACAATTAAAATATATTTATTTCTATTAGAAAATTAAAACGACAAATATTTAAAAATAATACACAATGCAAGATGAAGACACCATTATCCAAATTTTTTACAGATTATGGAAAATCCTCAAAAATAATTTCTGTACCATACTAAATTTATAAAAATTCAATGAAAAATTGTTAATTGGTCATTTTAAGCGCTTCAATAATTCTAACGTTAACTTTGCTACATTTTCATTGTCAGGAAAAATGTGTGAGGAAGGCGTAGCCGCACTCGCCTATCGATTTCGTAAGAATCGGAGAAATCAGCTTCTGTTTCACGGCTCAGCTAGCTGAAACAGTTGAAGATGTTAAAACAATCAAGGAAGATAACCGTCGCGATTCAGAAACTTGCGATTCTCTCTTTTTCGTTGAGAAAAAAAAAAACAAAGAGAAACAGTAGAAGGAGAGAAAGAGAAAAGGAAAAAACGCGAAGAGCAGAGAGTAAACGTCAATTTATCTTCGTTTCCACGCAAAAGCGTTTGCATCCTGTTAATCGTATTTTTATCGCTTTCATTCTTATTATTTTTTTTTTTTTTTAATGGCAACGAGAAAAAATGGTTAATGAGCTTCTCTGTTTAACAATTTCTCAGTTGAAGTCAGCGGATTAGCATCGCATCGTGTGGGAAATCAGCTATTAATCTCATAGCTATCTTTTAGCTGGAGCATTTCCTACGGATGATAGAATTATCGTTAGATTCCTTCAACCCCGTCGGGCATCGAGAATTTTTTCAACTCTGAAATTAAACGTCCCCGCGGACGGGTGTTACCGGTTATTTTAAATGATTTGTCATTCGTTTCGTTAATTGTGCTTCATTTCGTAGTGCAATATTAAATTACACCGGAGTACTGACTTCCTGTTGCACATCCTATCGAGAACCTGATTATTGATTATCCTTTTTCTTTCTAATTTATGTAATAAACTGTACAGCTGGATGAGAACTTATTTATTCTTTTTCTTTTTCTTCTTTTTAATTCGTGAAATTATAGAAAATGGCAGATATCCTTCCTGGATTCTATTAACCCTTTGCACTCTGAGTCGCGGTCGATATTTTATTCCAACTGGTTCGTTTTTAACAAGCTGCTTCCAAGATCTGTATTGAATTTGCATCAATTTTCATACTTTTGTATTTAGTAATATGTATGCATTGATAAACATCGATGAGATTTATTTTTAATCAAAAATAATGTGTTTTATATTGCGAAACTGAAAAGAATGGAGCAAAATGGAACGTCGAGCTGGATTCTTTCGTCCCTTTTAACAGTAGAACTACCGACGATTTAAGTATACTTATTTCTACCGAAGAAATAAAATTGGAAGGTATGTAAAATAATAATTGAAGTGAGACAAAGGTTTATCTATATTTTTAACAGAAAATCACAGAAAATCACAGAAAATCACGGAAAATCTCCCCTAAGGTACCTTAATTAATTTTAAATAATTAATAGACGATATTATACTTTGATTCCTAAGTCGAATTTTCGCCTCCACAGCGATAAACCAACAGGAGACTTCAATGCAAGGTTTCATCGACTGTTTGTCTGTTTTTTATTTTATTTTCTGTCTAATTGTTTAGACGCTTAAATTATAATCTCGTTCCATATGGAAGTTATCTNCACGGAAAATCTCCCCTAAGGTACCTTAATTAATTTTAAATAATTAATAGACGATATTATACTTTGATTCCTAAGTCGAATTTTCGCCTCCACAGCGATAAACCAACAGGAGACTTCAATGCAAGGTTTCATCGACTGTTTGTCTGTTTTCTATTTTATTTTCTGTTTAATTGTTTAGACGCTTAAATTATAATCTCGTTCCATATGGAAGTTATCTTTCACCTGCCACGAATCAGAATCGAAAGAGTGCTCGTCCGCAAAGGGTTGAAGGTTGTGAATAGGGTTGCAAATCGGTACAGCGTTCCGGTATCAACGACCAGGAAATTAAATCTTCACGTTTAACGTGCACAAAGCTAACTGTAACGAGGAAATTTGGTTAAAAAAAGAAACGTAAGAAACACTGTAAGCGCGGAGAAACCTTCTCCGATAACCTTTCTTACCTCCACAATCGATCGAGGTGCTAACATAATTTCGTTTTTCTCTCGCTTTTACCCGCGATACCGAAAGGCACGGCCAGGAATAAAAAAACGAACGAGTTTCTTCGTGAAACTCAAGCCGTTCTCGCGTCCAGTAGAAGACAGGCCAAGCTGTTACGCGAGCCTGGTCGCCTTCCTTCTGCTCATTCTGCTTGTATATGTATGTAATACGTACGTAAATGTACAGTACTGTGCAAAAATCTTAAAGTATTTAACGTGAGAAGAATTGTCTTCGTTGCTTCGCGAATTAATTTAAAAACAGATCGTTCTTTAAGAATTTTGATCTTAATATCGATCCAAGAATCAGTAGCTACTCTGAAAAATATCGATTCAATTTTTAATAATTCATACTTCGCGCGACTTTGTTTTGTTCTTTGAACAACTACAATTCTTTCGTTGATGTTTAATATATTTTTTTTTTATTAATTATTTACGTTAGCGAGGACACGTGTATTTTTAACCCTTTCGACACGAATAATTTATTTTTATTTTCATTAAAATAATTTTGTTTTCATTTTTCATTCATTTATGTGTTATAACACAATTCACTGCGCAATGTATCTAAATTTCCATACGTATATTTTTGTCGTATCGACAAAAATTGTATCGATCTGTATAACAATAGCGTTTCTAGTCCTTAGAGCATCGTAGCGAAAGGGTTAAGGATCGTAGAGACTATAATGTGCCTATACAGGGTGTTATACCACAGTATAGATACTGAGAAAGATTCCCGTAGAAATGATTGTCCTCAAGAAAGCACGAGCAAATTCAGAGACGACGAACGACTCAACGTTCCATTGCTTTAAGAATGAGAACATTGTTCCTAAAGGATCGGACCACGAAGAGAGAAAGGCGAGCGTGCCTTTCTGAAGACTGCGAAGAACAAGCAGTCATCTGAGAACCTCAAAACTCAAAACTGTGTGAATCGTTTAGAACCGATTACTTTTTTCATATCTTCACGAAAAACTATATTTTCGTTTCGTGACTTCCTTTACCATACAGTTTTACAATATTTAGGTCAAGGCTCCGTTTATCGCAGAATTAAAGAAGAAAAGATTGCGCGAGCCAGGTAGAACCATAAAAAAGTTCTACGCTGAAGACAACATCTGAAAAATTAATTTTCATGGAATAATAACTTTTCACGGAAGTGTTTCTTAAAAGTATACTTAATTGTCATTAGAAGACGCGTAACACGGGTAGCCTAAGACTTTTGCACAGTACTGTATATACATATATTTTAACCCGCTTCCAGCAATCGCGCACTTAGGTGGACGGACTTTCCTCGCTCCATGAAAGTAGATTCTCTTTGGGCGTGAGCCGCGTGTGCGGTTCACAACTACAATTCTGGGGTGAATGGTATAAATCGAACTCGAAAGAGTCCAGCTCGATCGACACTTTGCACGCCTACCTTTCCCCGAAACTATTCCACGAATACATTGTACAGCTATCGTTCAACCATAAACTAAGTGCTACGATTTAATGCACCAACTGCTTCGAAACGCTGACACGCAATTAATTTGAATAATCGAGCAATCTTTTGTCTCCGTTCAACGATGGTAGTAACATCGGAGCTTAGCTTCATCTTTTCTACAAATGTAGATCGTAGGAAAAACATTATTTACAAATATACATAAATATATATATATAATAAACACTAAAATCATCCTAAAAATATCACAAAAATACAATGTAGAACCTAAAGCAATAGAAACGATACCGCATAAGAAATAAAAGAGTGTTTCGATGATCAAAAAACAGCAATCGCATAACGACAGGATTTTGTTTCTGTAAAGCTTCCTAGAGAATAAATTCTTGCTTACATTCTTTCCAAAATAAACTGTGTTCTAAACACAGCTTTTAACACGTTAAGTGCGTTCGACGTGTATACACGTCATGTAAAATAAATTTTTCTGACTAATCAAAATTATAATCATTCCTCATTTTTTTTTTTTAATTTATAGTAGGACCATTTAGCTTGCGTTTCACGTGTATACACGTAATCGCTTGATTCGAACTCCGCACCCTGCGATGGCCTTTGGAAACTAAATTCCGCGCTCAACAAATTAATTTAAAGTTTTAACCAAACAGATGACTTCTTAAAAGTAACATTTCATACACGGTCTGTTATTATTTTCACCTTTTCGAGATCTGAAGTACAAAACACGAGAAACTTCGTCATCCGTACCCAATGTGTTAACTTATATTCGATTCGGTTTCGAAAGACCGCGGATGCACCGACAATCGATGGATCTGTATTTTAAACGCGTTTCCATCTCGAACGCTTCCTACGTGGGTACTCTACGAGTTCCTATTGAGCAAGGAACACAGGACGGTGTTCAATTATTATGTAAGCCCTCTCTGTTCTTATTGACCCGCATATAGGAAGGCAAAAATTTCTTAGCACCCAAGCATATAATGTAACCTAACCTACTCCCACCTACAATGTAGGTAGACGGCTTTCTTCGCTTCAAGAAAGTAGCCTCACTTCGGGCGTGCATCGCGGATATACATACGCGCAAACATTCTTTACGCCAGTTCGATCTCTCCTTTCTTCCCTTTCCTCTCTTTCTCTCCCTTCCACAGATACGCGAAGCATTTTTTTTTTATCGCCTCGTCTCTTTAAACATATTTGCATACCACCGATCGGTTGGCTGCGTGTGGATAACATATATAGTCGATAAGATTTTTTTTTTTTCTTTTTGTGTATTATCAACCCTTTGCACTCGAGTGGTGACTCTCGCTCACCACTTGGATTAATGCAGCGACTCGAATCGTGTATAATATAATTATTTTATTTCAACCTTTCGTGTATGTTTACATTATACAAGACTTAACATTGAATCTTAAGCTTGATAACTTTGGCTCGTGCAATATTTTAGAATTTTTCATTCTCCGTTCCTCGGGACAAGTATCGCAAAAATGTGTCTTTCGAGTGCAAAGTGCTAATCCTTTTGCTGCAAGGAGACTCGCCACAAAATGGTACCATTGTACGGCAGTTTGAATTGTGAGCGCGTACTTTTTTCTTTTTTTTCTTGGTAGTCAGAATAAAGGAAAATTTAACTACCAATGATTAAAATTGACCTGTTTGTATCAAGAAATGCTTATTGTGTATTAAAATAGT
>SMSQ01018646.1:0-20031 GCA_019453375.1 Ctenoplectra terminalis | reverse complement strand
TTCACATTTTTACTATTATTATAGTTATACATTATTATATTTTTATACTATAATTATTATTCACATTTCTACTATTATTATAGTTATATATTATTACAGTAAAAATGTGAATATATAACATATATTCAATACTATTTTAAAAGTATATTAAGCCGTTGCACTCCTAAACTTTAAATTTTACGAAACAATTATGAAAACTTAAAAGGTTGTTCCAAAAAAAAAAAAGAAATAAATACAAACGTTTACGTATAATTTTATCTACTTACTTAATTCCCTGTGTCTCAAAATAACACAAAATTTTACTCAAAACCTGAAATACAAAACCTACCTGAAAGCCTAACTTAAAAACTTCTTTTCTCTAAAGAAAATTATACACGTCGCCACAACGGCGCTAGTGAAGTGCAAACGGTTAAATGCAAACAACGTCTTCTTCATCCAAGAATAATCAAACACAGATATCACAATTCCTTTTCAATTCGCAACTTGAATTTAAGTGAAATTTAGATGAAATTAGGTGCACTTACCCTGCTCGTTTCACCAAGCTAACCGTACAATTAAATTGGAGGCAAGGAAATAAGCAGAAAGTAGATCGAATCAATAGCCATTCTTAACGCAATGGGAGCAGTGGAACATGTGGGTTCAGAGAATACAGTGTTTCATCAGTGCACAAAGACACCTGTATCCGTGAAACTGGTTCGACGTCGTGACACACGTGAAATCGATGTCCGATCGCAATAACACGTAGCACACGCGGTTTGACGGGAACAACCACAGACTGTTCCATTGAATTCGTTCACCCGGTATACATACATCCTGATCAGCTCCAGCATGCACGGTTGCGTCTTTGCATCTCCGTTCTGAGAGCTTTTCTTCTGAAGCAGGATTTCACGGGTGAAATAAATTCCTCCGGCTTCCTTTTACCTGTTTTTCTTCCCCCGTCTCTCTCTTTTGCCTTCCTTAAGTCGGCGAGGATAGGAAATACGAACGAATTTTCCGGACGGCTCGATTGACGCTGCCGTTTTAGAGGAATTCGTGTCAGAAAGTTGGAACAAGGTATTCTTAATTATTTTCGTCCGATCGAGCTCGAGCGTTAACGTTGCTTCGAGACGGGTTTAAATGGAGATTGTGATAAGTGTACCACAAATTTCTAGATTTTTTTGTAATAAACTGTAGGAGAATAATTTATGAGAGAAAACGAGAATTGTGTTGTATAAAATTTCGTTCTAAATGCTTTGTTAGAAAGTTGTAATCGAATGTTGAATGGAAAATGAAGTAATAAAAGGATTTTGTACTGTATAGTATGCGCCACGAAGGCTATCTTTTGCTAATCTTTTAATTTAATGTGTTAAATAGTATTTCCTCCGTTATAATTGAAAAATTAATAAGCGAGAATTATTAGGTAAATGTAATTTTTAAAAATAAAAGAAGTGAACTTGTATTCTATTGTCTATTAAATTTGATTAATAAAAAAAAATCGTATCTCGTGGAAATTAATTCTTCGTAAAAAATATATTCCACGTTTCTGAATGTAGTGTACAAAGCTCTCGAAGTATATTAATAAACTACGAAGAAGGCTCTCCTCGAAATCACAGAAGATCTCTGTGTTAAACTTCGTTAAATTTAAGTAAAGTCTACAGAATGTTGGTCTTTAAACTTTAATTTAAACGGAGCAAGCGGAAAATAGTCGGCCACAGTCAAATCTAGCGAGGAATTGTGTACTGCGGCTCCTCTTTTACGGAAGAATTGTTTGTCAGTGGCTGCATTGTGGGACAGCATATTGCTGGTTACGGAGATAAGGGTCAAAGCTTGTTTATATTTGCTGACCGGTGTGCATAATAAAGATGATCACACAGTGTTGAAACTTTGTTAGGTATGCACAGGAGCAAGATTATTAATTTGTCTTGCTGTGCTTCGTAACACGGATGTCATAGTATTAGCGGAAAAACTCATCTTGGAACACGACGTACTTATCGCGTGGCTTAGATTTTTATTTTAATCAGATGCATTTTTTTAAAGAATTCGAATATTAATATTGGAACTACTAAGGTGGTTCAAACGACCAATTCCTAATTTCTCATAGAAATTTTGTAAATCAATCGTGGTATGTTTCTGGGAATTTTCTGTGATTTTCTGTTAAAAAGACGAAGGTTTGTCTTTCATGGATTATGTATTTCTTTTTTTTTTTTCATTTTTATTTCTTTGATACATAAAAGTGTACTTTAATCAGCTGTGACTCTAATGTTAATTGCTTCGGAAAGGTCTGTACTCAGTTATTTACATTAATTCTAGTGAAAAATTCGAGTATGGGAGCATGGAACTGAGTAAATAAATAAATTTTTTATTCAATAATAGACTCTGATTCTAGTGTTAATAGCTTCAGAAAGGTCTGTACTCAGTTATTTGCATTAATTCTACTGAAAAATTCGAGTTTGGAAACATGGAATTGAGTAAATAAATTAATTCTTTATTCCATAATAAAAATAACTGAATTTCATAAATATTTCCTAGATATAAGATCAAAGTCTGTAAAGATATAATTTCATCTTTAATTTTTCTTCAAATCTCCATGAACTTTCCACTGAAAATTTCCAAAGCAACCAAATCTCATATTCTGATAATATTTTTAAACCATATCTTTTACATTGTAATTGAAAAATTAATAAGAATTATTATTTCAATATAACTTCTATACATTATATAATAATAATACTTAAGTACAAAAAAAAAATAGCAAGGAAAGATTATCAACTGTGTATGTCTGACATACGGTTGACTATTCCACTGAAAACGCTCTAGCTTCCACAACCGTGCCTGTCTGACATATGATTGACTATTCTACTGAAAACGTTCTAACTTCCTATTTCCAAAGATTTAGAGATAAAGACACTTAATCTTATCCTGCGAGCAATTACTATCGAATTAGGAGGCTATAATTCTCATTTCAATTAACTCTGACTTCGAAATTCATTCGTCCTTAAACTCCACTCGACCGGAACCGAAGAAGCGTCTTTTTAACAATAGCCTCCTTGCCGGTACCAACACCCGATGATCAAAATCGTTCAAGCATTCTCGACTGTGACCAGCAGGACAAATCAAAGTCAATTCTAGCTGGTAAGTTTAACTTGGACAGAACTAGATCGCTTCGTCTAATTGCCAACGTGGTCGGTTAGGTGGCAAGAACCAAAGTTCGTTCTACGATCTCCTCTTACTTTCTCATACACTCTCCTTCCTCGTTTCGACACTCGCTGTTCCTCTCTGTTTGTTTTTATTCCCCTGCAACCCTTGCCCTGTCTATCTATATTTTACGGTCCTCCCAGCGCTTTTCTGACACTCCCGATCCCATCGGACCCAATTCCACTGCGAATTCCTGAGCAAACCATCCGATTCCTTGCACTCCGTTCGTCGAACGTGCAGCTCGAGGAAGATTGTAATCCCGAGGAAGTACCTCGGAGACGATAACATTTTGATGAACCTGTTTTCGAATCTATTCGTCCCTCGACGATATCTTGCTCGCTAATTTCATTCAAATAACCTGGTTCCTTATTATCGAGCTTGAATCTCTCGCTGCGCCCGACGGGTGCATCGTAACCGTTAAGGCTTTGAGATCGACTTTAGAAATGGCTCCAGACTTTTTATCGTCGCAATTTTTTCTTTTTCTCGTAGAATTTCTGAGAAGAAATTTTTGTATCGTGATATAGTTTTTTCAGTTTGTTCGTACGCGTAAAAAATGTGTTTAAGTGCAGTATAATAAATTTAAGTGTAATATAATAAATATATATCCGAAAGCACTTAAACTTTAACCGAACGTTACTATTAGGTTGTTAAAAAATAAGATTCTTACATTAAAATATTTTTATTAATTAACTGTTTGGAATCCAAGAGTCCTCTCACCTACAGATTACCCTGCAATCTTCGGATCCGCTATATTTCTAACAAACTACATATTTCCACAAAATTCGTAAATATAGCCGCGCTTTATCTAAAGTTTCTAACGAAGTTTCCAATAAAATATTCCTCGCACAAATAAACCTCTTTAATTCGAGCTTCGATCACAGTATACTCTCGTATCACACGGTTAATACGTTACTTATTGCAGGAAATCGCGTTATACAAGAATTTTCTTCTTATAACATCTCTTATACATTTCAGAACGACTATTGTCACGTCAACTTTTATTTTCTACGTATCACCAATTAGGACACTTTTATTAATTAAATTCTCACACCTTATTATACAGCACGCTCTACAAAAAATCGCGTTATATGAAAACGATAGTCGCAGTATCGCTGGTGTATTATAGAAACTCGCGTTATAAGGGAACCTACTCCAATTTGAAAATTCAAGCCTTGCGTCCCACCGAGACGCGAAGTTCAACCAAGAGGCGGCGGCCAAACCCTTTAGCTCCTTATTAAATTTAATCGTCAAAAGATTTAATAGATCGAGCAAGTTTGGGGATTGGGTGTCGCGGCGTGACGTGGCCCGAACTTCGTTTGGATTAAAAGGAACCCCGGGAACGACGACTGTGAAAAGGCTCAGAAAGGTTTTCGAGAAACGAAGCGTTTTCTACGCAGCCACCGATGCAGGGTCTCATCGGAATTTCCAAGATTATTCTCGCAGTGTTCCAAAGATTATCCTCATAAAGCGATCTTAGTGTTCCTCTTTCCAGCATTGGACAGCTTCACGGGAGCATTCTTTGCGAGAGATCGAAGCGTCTTATATAATTCCATCTTCTCGCGAAGAGTTGCAATTAAAACGTTTCACGTGAAGGATCTTTCTCCTTGTCCGTTTCTTTTTCTTTTTTTTTCTCCTTTTCTCTGTTCTTTGTATTTCGTAATGACAAATCGAACAAATGGATCGTGAAGGGTTTCGAGTGTTTTTCAAATAATGAAAGTTGTAATTAGTAATATTTAATTAATCAACTCGCGGAGAGAGCGATTCGAGCTATTTGATCCTTCTGTCAAACAATTGTTGTATCGCAGTATCTCCCAGAAACAAATAATTGTAACGCAAATGAATGAAACGTACACTATTGGATATTAACGTGGAAAGGATTTTTAAGGATGCTTTAACACGTCCAACCCGGCGCATTTTTTCGAATTCCGTATGGTCAGCGGGCTCGAGATTATCAGATGTTTATTCGTCTGGCGGCGCTTGTTTGTTTCATTATTTTCTCTGTTGTCAGTGGCTTGTGTCTTTATTTAAAAATTGTGAAATATATATGTAAGTAAAATACTTTTATTTTTTTAAGGTTAGACATTCTATAATTTCTGTTTTTCAATCATTTATTATCGACCCTTAGTATTATGGAGTCATAATTATTGTTCATTTTAACTCTTTTGTTTGACGAATTTTTTTTTTTATTGAAAATAACTATGAAAAATAAATTATTCTCTATATTGAAAACAACTGCAAACATAATTTTTCTTTTCCATTGTATAATATCATCTAGTCTCTTACCAGTTGTTCGATTTAAAGTTTGCTTTTTCAAATAAAATTAGATATATATTGGAACTACCGATGGTCCACGCCGTCAGACAGAGCAAACTAGGTGTGGACCACCGGTGGTTCATGTCGCCAGACGGAGACAAGTGGTCCACACCGCCAGATGAAAGCAATGCCTGTGAACCACCGGTGGTTCACACCGGGTTGAACGTGTTAATATAGTATTTTTCATTTGTTTATTTTGATAAACGGTTTCAAGCTTCTAAGATTGACCAGCGTTAAAAGTCGTAGGGTGTATTAACCTCGTACGATTTAATTTAAATTATCTTTCATCTGGATCCGATTTAATTTTTTTTCACATGGTGTAAGAAGTGTTTGAAGATAAAACAAGTTTTCTTGTTGCGAAATGAAGAAATTTATGGAATTTAACTGTAATGCAAAGCAATTCGATTGTCACGACGAATGGAACTCATTATTCATTTCGCCATGAAATTACCATGTTATTTAAGGTCAAGTGGTTAATGCTAACCATAATGATCCTTTATGACCATATATGGTCCTTTTTTTTTTACTTACGGAATACTAATCAAAGCATAGATTATAAACATATAAAGACACGTTTGTTATCCAATTTTTCCTTTGAATTTATTTCCACCAAATAATGAAAATAGCATTTTATTAGGTTGAGGTGTAAGTAATTTCGTTTACTTTCTGATGTTCTAAACCAGTGTTTCTCAATATATTATTGAATCATCCTGTGTAATTTCGTTTCCTTTCTAGTGTTCTAAACCAGTGTTTCTCAATATATTATTGAATCATCCTGTGTAATTTCGTTTCCTTTCTAGTGTTCTAAATCAGTGTTTCTCAATATTTTATTGAATCATCCTGTGTAATTTCGTTTCCTTTCTAGTGTTCTAAATCAGTGTTTCTCAATATTTTATTGAATCATCCTGTGTAATTTCGTTTCCTTTCTAGTGTTCTAAATCAGTGTTTCTCAATATTTTATTGGATCATCGCGTGTAATTTCGTTTCCTTTCTGATATTCTAAATCAGTGTTTCTCAATATTTTATTGGATCATCGTTTGTAATTTCTAGTATATTTTTGAAAATATGGTTAACCCTTTGCACTCTGAGTCACGGTCGATGCTTTATCTCAACTGTTTTATTTTTAATAAGCTACTTCCAAAAACTGTATTCAATTTCCCTTAAGTTTCATACTTTTATATTTAGTGACACATTGATAAAAATCGATGAAATTTATCTTCAATCAAAAAGAATGAATTTTATATTATAAAACTGAGAGGAATGGAACAAAACGGAACGTCGAGTCCAGCTCGACATAAAAGTGCAAAGGACTAAAAAAAGTATTTCATTCAGAATCTACCATAAAAAGCTCTATTTTGCAAGTTTAAATTTCCTATAAATGCATAAAACTCCACTATCTATGAATGATTTAAAAAAAAGAGACACTAAAAAACTCGTAGATCGATATAAAAGTGTCACACGAAACGCAACACGTTATACAGGGTGGGGCAATAACTATTAGCACCTCAGATATCTTCGAAACTTTAAGTTTCACGGAAATATTTGCTGACATAAAATTTCACAGTACGAAGAGGGCCATCCGATGGCGATAATAGTTTTTTTTGCAGGTGAAGGTACTTGGGACATCTGAAGGTCACCTCCATTTTTTTAAATGGATCGGTATGTTTTTGCCTCCGTATCACGATAAAGGATCTTAAAACGAGTTCAACGACCTATTACATAAGGCCATTGAAGCTCATAGAAAGTAGAGAAAGGCGATAATACGGTTCTGTTAGTAAATGAAACATAGGTTTATAGTAGGTGTTCGAAATGAAGACCATCACTGTCAATACACCATCGAATTCTTTTTACGATTCATTGACTCGCACGTCTTAGAGTGTCAGAACTTATTAACGCACAGGCTGCAATAATTCAATCAATCGTAAAAAATTCAATGATGCCACGTTTTTACTAAACTACAGTTTCAAAGATATCTGAGGTGCTAATGTTTATTGCCCCACCCTGTATATTAGAATAAATAAAACGACTTTCTTTAACTAAAAATATCTCGCACCGCTTAGAAACAACGTTACTTATAACTCAACCCAATAAAAAAGCGAAGTTAGTCTCATACACAAAGCATTAAGTAGCATCATGTTTCTCGCGGATCCAATCACTGGTTAAATCAAACAGTAAAACGGAAGCAACAAATTTAATTAAACTCCTTATAACGATCAAGCGTCGGTTGTTATCGAAAGTTGCGCAATCGGGCCGCGTTAAAACGGAAATGGTTGTTCCTGCGCGAGCAGAAAAAATTCAGTAGCCATTATTGGTGCTGTTAGTAGTTACAAAGTTAGCGACGATTACGAGCTAACAAGCGTTCGGTCGAAAGCTGATCGCCACAATTTTTTCTTTTTTTTTTTTTTTTTTCACCCCATCCCTTTAGCCAGTCGATTTTTATTCAACCTTCGATTCGATTCCGACCGATAATGAAAAATTATTCCCACGAGTTTGCTTGCGAACGATGCACGAATCGACACAGAGAAGTTCATATCTCGTTAAGGAACATCGAGCCGAAGTTCGCGTTAACGCGATCGGGTTAGTCGCGGCGTTACTTGCGAAACAAATAATTAGTGAACGCGCCATATTGTCGGCAAGTTTTCAGCGGAACTCAGCTTTATCACGCAACTCACGTCCGTCACATTAATGTCAACGTCTCCCGAGCCGTCGATCAGCTCGATATTGACATCGCCTGAGCCGAGATCCTCGTCTGGGTCGAACTATAAAAGAAATTTTTTATTAGAATTGGGACATTTTGGTGGGACGAGCTTTGAAAGAGAAGAGAGGCGTCTCTTCGCAAGAATTTGGAGAAAATTAGATCACGTTTATTATAGAGGATATAATATAGCAGAGGGTTATTTTTTTTTTTTTTTTATTATTAAGAGTTTATTTTAGAGTGGTCACATTAACATTGAAGTCATTAGTGACCACTAAACGATACACGAATGGTTATTACAATGATACAATGTTTTCGAAAGTGAGAATACATTGTATCATTGTAATAACCATTCACGTATTGTTTTGTTAACCCTCTATAGCCCGAATTTTGTCTGCTTATAGTTTTTCACTTTGATTTGAAAATGTTTTAACTAATAATTACTGTAGATGGATGGTGGTGTCGCTACACTAATACAGTAATCAAATTTAATAGTGCAGTGATAACTAAAGAAAATTAATTTTTTTTAATATAGATATATCAGTTTGTAACTTTTAAGTCACACGGTCCCATACAGGGTTAAGAATATTAGCGAAGAGTTTACATATTTTCTTAACCCTCTGACTACTGAGCACTCTAGATTTAAACACGCCACGTTGACGCAATACTTTTTCGCGTATCGCGTATTCTATCGGTGCTGGTTCAACATTACTAACCTGGGCACCCAAAAAGGAAAACAGTCGCCCACTTATGCTTGGAGACGGTTATATTTTCAAATGGCCAGACTTTCTGATTTTTACAGGACACATCTGGCAGTCCTATTATTTTGTCCATACAAAGACATTCCTAAGAACAGTGACACTCATTTTTGCCTTAAACCGATAGTTTCTATTCAACTAATATTAGCAATAATCCAACATTATTTTTGCATTTCGGTGGTGCCGCTAAGCAATTCTTTTTAGAGCGTAAGTTTTAAATTACATTTTATATTTTCGCCAAAACAAAGAAAGTTAACCGAACGAGTAAAAAATTGTAAACACATAATTTTCTTTTTCTGCTGTCAAAAACAAGATTTTAAGTTTTCACAGTAGTTTTGTAAAATTTAGAAAAGTTTAGGTACGCAAAGGATTAATGTTTTTAAGTATAAGATGCGTCAAGGAAACTTTTAAGTAGATATTGGTAAACTTCTTTTATTCTTTTACGCATTTTAAATGCACCAGAGATTTAACCGAAGGAAAAATTAAATTGCAAGAAAAAAAAGAGGAACGAAAAGTTTAATTTACGGTATGAAAATTGATACTATTGGTGATGCGATAGGATGTTTCGTAAAGGTACGCAAGTAACCGATATCGATATGATAACAGTATGTTGTATCACTGTTACAAACGGAATAATTAATTATTTCTAACATTCTGTGCTACACGGAAAATCTTATGCTCATTTTATAGCGAGCATCGCGGCGCAAATTTGCATAGCTCAAAATGGACGAGTTAAGGCACACGTAATTGCAAACTAAGCGAGGCCAAATGTCGAGGCGGTACACAGTTAAACAAACCGAATTAATCCCCCAGTATCCCATCAATTCCTGTGAGAGGAAATCAGTCTTCCATTATTATTGTTTCACATACGTCGTGTGAACTTCCGCCAGAACGCACGCGTGTAATTTTCAATTATTAACTTTCTTTGAGCAGCGAGAGTAATGGGAAACTAGAATCGTTGTAATAACTTGTCCATTCTCGTGATTCATGCTCTATTTCCCATTGTAAGATTTTGCTTCTTTCTTTTTAATTTTAGTATACAAATCTGTTTAAAATGATTCATTTATTAATTTAATTTAATTTAATTTAATTTAATTTAATTTAATTTAATTTTCTTTACCAGCATTCATTTTTACTTTTTTTTTCGTTTTGTTTGAATTAAGTAAATTTTTATACGCTTTAGGTATATTTGTATTATTATTACTGTTACAGTTTAATTATTCTTTCGGTTTAATTATAAATTCTCAGAGGGACTCTAACTTTTTGAATCGATAATGCGCTTAGCACGTTGAAATTTTTGTGATTTTGGAATAATAGGGTAGGTTGGGAAGCGATGGCCCAGTTTTTTTAAAAGCGTCAGTATAGTATGAATTTAGTTGACATTTAGATTAAAAAAATATGTTTGAAGAAAATACACGCGAATTTATAATATTCATGTTTATGGTATTTAATATACTATGAAAAATAGTGGGAAAAAGAAATATTTCATAGTGTACACGAGATCAAGTTATTTCACCTACATCACCTATATAACATAATTGTTCAACATTAAATTTTACTCTCTTAAATTAAGACTTTAAATTTCATTTTTTCAAATTAAATTGAGAAAATAAAATTCTCAAAGTTTCTTGAATTAATACAATTATAACTGCGTTATTTCACCACTTTACCGCCCATAACGAATAAAAAGAAAGAAAACGAATATCTGTGTTATTAATAGGTGGTTGAATTTTCATTCGGAATATTGATAACGTAAGAAAAACAGGAATCAAATTCCAAGATTAATTTTCGTACGAATCAAGCACCTTCTGCGAAACATCTAGTTTTGATTCACTTAATTTCTAATATTTCTGCGGCTTTTAATGCCAGCCAAAGGGAATATTCGAAGCGGAATCGAATTTATTTCAAATTACAAGCTTTAGCGAGGTTTCCCTCAAGCATCCTGCTTTCAGGTAACTAATCACTCAACTCCTATATAAATCAATTGGAACTATAATTTTCTCTTCACATCAATTCAGACTTCTTTAAAACTAATCAAAAAACCCTACTTAATTTCAAATATAATTTACCGAAAAATCTTGCCTCAAGATCTAATCTTTCTCTTAAACATTGCCTTAAAAAATTCCTTTTTAACTGACCGAACAGTCAGTATCTCTAAATGTAAATACATTTTCAAAACAATTTCCATTAAAATTACCTCATTTTATTAACAAACCGAGCTCAGATTTTCAAGTACGACGATCACATTAATCACATCAGAATTAACCCTTCGCACTCCTGACCGTTTTTAAGTTTCACAGGACTAACGTAGAAACGTGAAGTGTCGATTTAGCATTATAAAAAAAAGAAATTATAAATCTTTGCGATTTTTTATTTATTTGATTAATTTTGCTAACAGGGAAACATATCGAACTGTCCGTCTTCGATTTTTATGAAACTTGGTGGATGTATTAAGCAGGTGAGAATAAGGGACACGTATTTTTTTTATAGCTGCCCAATCGCAAGTTTAGAGGGTGAAATCAGCCCTTAAAGTTTCAGCAGAAAAATACTATCTCGAAAACTATCATAGATATAAGAAAACTCCTTAGGGAAAAGTTCAATGGTTTCTTAAAGTAAAATAAATAGTGGTCGCAAATTTTGTAAAAAAGTAATTTGTTTGTGACAAAAAAATTGATTACATTATTTTAAGAGATACAAAAATTTACACAATGACAAAAAGGTTCCGAAATTTCTTTCTCAATCTATTAACCCATTCGCTGCCAAGCCTAAATTATATGAAGTCATTCCCGTTGCCATTTATATTTTGAGTGTTATTGTTTACCAAAGCTCTGTTATTTTTATATCTCTCTTTTTATATATCTCTATTTTTATATATCTCTATTTTTATATATCTCTATTTTTATATATTTCTATTTTTATATATTTCTATTTTTATATATCTCTATTTTTATATATCTCTATTTTTATATATCTCTATTTTTATATATCTCTATTTTTATATATCTCTATTTTTATATATCTCTATTTTTATATATCTCTATTTTTATATATCTCTATTTTTATATATCTCTATTTTTATATATCTCTATTTTTATATATCTCTATTTTTATATATCTTTTTTTATATATCTCGAAAACTATCATTATACGAAAACAATAATTCGGATTCGCACGGTTTGCGCATTATAAGAAAATTTATAAAACTGTAGGAGGCAAATCTATCATATTATATATTAACCCGTTCGCTGCCAAGGACGAGTATACTCGTCTTTGGCAGGGTGTCATGCATTGCCAAGACGAGTATACTCGTCTTTGGTTTTATGCTTGCAAATGATTATGTATGATAATATACGTGCTCTTACCAAGAAATAACAGAGCTTTGGTAAACAATAACACTAAAAATATAAATGGCAACGGGAATGACTTCATATAATTTAGGCTTGGCAGCGAATGGGTTAACACATTGACAGCCGGCCTCGCGAAAACGCGGATTTCTGAGATCCGCCATGAAATGAGAAACTGTATTTTTTTTCTATAATTATAAATTAAAAATTTCGATTCTCTTTCTACTTTTAATTACCGTTAAATTGTATATGACGAATGTGCAAATAAAATGTTCTATTTTACGAAAATATATAATGTTTTAAATATTTTTTTTTTTTGGCTATTCAGTGATCAGAAACAACCGAATAAGGCCGGAGTTTGGGATTTAACACTAGAACCACCAAAGTGGTCAAAATGACCCATTCGTAATTTTTTACAGAAATTTTATAAATTACCTATGGCATCTCTCAGCCAATTTTCCGTGATCTTCTGTTAAAAATGTAGACAAAGCTTTGTTTCCCTTGCAAATGCGTATTTTTTTATATACCTTTCATTATGATTTTTTCGGTAGAAACAAGTATGCTTTAATCGTCGGTAGTTCTAGTGTTAAGTGGCCGATACGTTGCCGGCGCTCAGGCTTTAAATGTCTCTTAGGTCACCGGCTGCCAATGTGTTAAGATAAGGAAAATTTGAATCGACGAAAATAGAAAATTTAACTTAAACCTTAACCTCCGAAGAAATTTACACGTTTCGCCATAGCGACGAAAGCGGAGCGCAAAGGGTTAAGCGTGCTCATTCGTCGAACGGATTCACGATAATACGGCGAAACAGCGGGAAAGTCAAACTTCCGATCGAAATTAGAAAATAATCCGTTTAAACGGGCGCGTGTAATGCACTTTACATGCCGCTGTCATCCCCGTGTGCGCGATCAGACAAGCGGACCGAGCTTAATTAATCTCATTCCAGCGATTTCTGATCCAACACGCGCGGCTCTCCATTTTCAATTATTCAAACGGCCAAGATCTCGCGTCGATTGGTCGTCAGTTTCGCGGAGACGGCCAATTTGTACAATCCGATGGCGGAAAATTCATTAATATCTTAGCGGGTGCACTACATGAAATTCGATTAATCAAATGAGTCACAATGCATATTTATCGAGCAGAATATTCCGCTTCGAATCTTTCCAGTTTGACTTTGGTGTTAACTGCATTTTTTCTTCTCCTTTTTTCTGTCTCAGTTTTTTTCGTCCCTTTTTCTTTGTATTACGAACGAAGTTGAAAGATATAGAGTTTCGTTTGATGTAAAATATAAAGAGTTTAATTAATTAACACGATTGAGGTTTGCGTGAGTCACAACGACCTGGATTAACATATAATCAATCACATTCCAACTCACTCGACTCTCTCTACTTTTCGACACCCTTCACACTCTTTTCCACGCTAAAAAACCCTCGCTGGTCCCTTTTTCTCCTTTCCTCGCACTCCTGTAAACATTGGCAACGCATCGACCTATCGTTCGTCCGTTGGGTCTGATTTTCGTTCGTTATTGCTTTCACTTTTATTATTATACATTCTATAAACTAAGGTTTCTTAACACATTGAGGATGGGTGACAAGATTTCTCGTGTTTTGTATTTCAGATGTTGAAAAGGTGAGAATAGGAAACGACGATATATGAAAGGTTGCTTTTAAAAAGTTATTCGTTCGGTTGAAATTTGAAATTAAGAGCTATGTTTAGAATACAATTTATTCTCGAAAGTATATAACCAAGAATTTATTCGATCGCAACTTTGTTCCCTAGTAAGTTTTACAGAAACAAGGTCCCGTCGTCAATGTGTTAACACTAGAACTACCGGCAATTAAAGTAGAGTTATTCCTACCAAAGAAATCAAAATGATAGGTATTTCGAAAAATACCTGTAATAAGGGTTACAATTCTTGATGCATATTTTTTACAAAAAATTGCGGAAAATTCTCAAAAATTCATTATTGTAAATTTCTAAAATTTCTATAAGAAATTATGAACAAGTCATTTTGACTCGTTCGGTAGTTCTAGTTAAAACTACGACACTACAAAGATAATTTTTTTTTTTTTCTTTTTTAAGATTACATGAGATTATTAGCAACTGCGTTAATTAACAAATAAAAGGATACTGAAAATTAAATTATATTAAGAAGTTCAACAGGGTTAAAGAATTTCATAAAATTCGAATATGAATTTATGGTCCTAGTCAGTTTGTTTTTAACCAGTTAAGTGTGTTTGACGACTATATCCGTGATGGAGATGTGGTAGAATTTTGTGTCACGACGGCTACATCCGTCATGCGTGAAACTTTGTTACAATTTGATATTTAAATTGTAATTTTGGCGAAAACTGAATTATATTCGTAAATTTTAATATTTTAAAAATATTTAGAAGTCAAGACGAAATAAAACGAACAAATCAAAATTATAAATAATTTGAGTCGGATTCGTAACTTCCTCAGAGCTAACTATACCCGTCACATTAATCGCGACACACACTCGTACGCGTTTTGCAAAGAGATCGCCACAGTTAACTGGTTAAAAGTTTGTACAATTACAAAACTAAGGAAATTACAGCTATTTTTATTTATTTATTTTTTTTAATCTCTTTTATTTAATTTTATCTCGAGCTCCTGTTATGTCCCAATCGAGCATTTATCCGCTGTCATTTTTGAAGTCAGAATTTCACTCACCGTCTTACAGTCGGACTGTGCAGTCAGTTAAAATGCACGAGGGGCTGTGATACGATACTCCGTCACTCGAAACAGATTGCCACGATGTTATTTGCATAATGAAATTCATGAATTTTCCCTCGTCGATTTTAATTGCGAATGGTAAATAATAGACTGAAATGTGAAATAAAATGAATCCATCGTGTGCAAGTTGAATATCGATTCCGCTACAAAATGAGATCAACAGCTTAAACCTTCTTTTTTCTACTTGTTATTTCAATTCTATGCAAACTTCTTAACTCTGCCACCGTTTTTAACATTCAATCGCTGCAATCATGCTCTGATTAAAAAAAAAAAGAGAAAAAAAGAATCGAATATCACAAAATTTGTCGGAAAAAAGTATCAAGCCTAATATATCTAATATATCAGGAACAAAATTAAGAATAACGAAATACCACGAATCGGTTGAAGTTACGAGCTCTTTTAGCCACCAAAAACTCTTCAACGTTGTGTCGTTTAACTTAATTACAAGATATTGGCATGCGCGTCACGAGAATCCCTATATTACGTCATAATAATTAATGTCGGCCGTTCACGGTGTCGGAGCGTATTTCAATTTTGATTGAAACAGATTTATCTGGTTTTGCATATGCGAGCTCGAGATTCGATATCTTGTATCAATTTGTGTTTCAATATCCCGACTGATCCTAAAATTTAATCTGCCCCTAGTGTCGATGTACACAGATCGATATTACGCTTTGGTGTCCACGCAAAAAATTTTACCTTTCGTTTTCCCTCAATTTTCAGCCTTTCAGGGTTGAGTGGAAACCCAACTTCCGTGCAATTCGAAGTAACGGCTTCACGTAACTTTAAACTAACCATAATTTAACACTAGATTCTTGGGTACGCTCATTTTTATCATTCTTCTTTTTGTAAGTGCAAATAGTAAGAACATTGTAAGTGCAAGTGCAAGCAAGTATTAATTAAATATATATATACATCATACTCTCTAACATAAAGAGCAGTGAGTAAGTTTGAATTACTCCTCCCTTACATTTTCCTTTCTTTTTTTTTTCTTTTTAAATGAGGGATTTGTAAGAGTCGCCAGTACCTGCGACGGGACGGCGCCAGTGGATGGGCCTATTGAGTGGTTGTTTAGCCACGCAATTAGGCCGCAAAGCGGCAGCAAGGCCCAAACAGCTGCAAGCCAGTACATTTACAGCTAGTCGAATTCTATAGCCTGCCTTACGACCCTGAGTCGGTCCGAAACAGTAATATGTTTATGAAGCAAACCAGCTGGCGGGTTTCTTTTCGATATTTAGGCCGCGGTATTGCTTGACCTTAACATTTATTTTTTCGTCTTTATGGCTACATGTGCGGTTAGAGCTAAAATGCTTCACAAACTTATTCCCGGCTCAGGTCAGTGTTGGAAATATGCGGAAATTCCATTGACGTCACTCGGGGTACCCCTTGTACCTGTGGGCGAGCCGCAAGTTGGGGGTGATCTTCCTTCTTTTTTCTCCAATCAGTTTCATGAAGTCACCTCCAACTCGCCGTCTAACGTACGACAACCAATCCGCATATTTCACCCCCGTTCAACACCCCACACCACCTAATTTTCGCATCTAAGACACCGACTGGGGCGAACAGTCAGAACACTTCTGAACAGAACACGCGTCGCATCAACCTCGAACAATACAATGAGCTTCGCATCACGTTTAACATTCCATTGCACGTTTATCTTATAAGAACAATTAATCATCTCTATATTCTTAACGGATATAGAGAAAACACGAATTTTGCGACGTCGATAAGTTTCGGTCGGAGCTTTACGACCTCCGGTGACGCGATTCTCTGCCAATCCGTCGCGACGCGAATTCGTGGCTTAACAGTGGTAGTGCGAATGGATTTATGGTTGCGAGTGAGACTGATCCGGGTATGTTTGGAAAAGTGTGACCGTGGACGAATCTTGGGTAGTCGAAAGAGTGTTAGCGAAGAGTGTCTGGGTTATGTCTAGGGTATGTTTGGGACTGAGAAACTGGGCCGTGAGAATGAAGTCCACGCGACCGCGCGATTGGAAGGGATGGATGCGAAGATTTTGGGTGCGAGTGAAAAAGGGATGTATGTGGAAAAAAGATAGAGCGATCGAGGGATGTGTATTTAAGTGAGTGAATGTTCGGGGCGCGAGGATTTTGTTGTAAGAGCGCCGTGAGGAAAGAGATTAGCGAGGAGAGCCGTGTATCGATTAAGAGTAATATTTGAACTTCAGTAATTGTTATTAATAAACCAAATAATTCCTACGCGCCAGAGTTCGATTATTCTGACAAAGACTTCCGAAAAGTGTTAGTGTCTTCCGTACCTTCCGTTTCCTTCCGTTTGACTCTCCCTTTTTCTCTCTCTCTTGCCCTTACACATTGAACATTGAATCAGAACTAGAACTGGAACTTGTGAACTATTGAACCGTGGAACTTGTACTAACTGAACTAAATATATCATTTATATTATTGTTATAAAACGTGTTGGCATCCTTGATGCTAAATAATCGACTCCACGCAAACTGTGGGAGTCAACAGCGACGTCGTACCGTACCATTGAATAAAAATATTTGTACTAAGGATTTTGTATTTGAGCGTATTTAAACTTGTGTAGGGTCGCTACAGTTCTTGCAATGCTAAGATGGGTTAAAGAAATTTTATTTTGTTTCATTTAAGTTTACAAAAAATTTGAATCTGTTTGTTTCGTTGTTTTCATATTTTTTAATTATAAACTGTAATTTTTATTTTGGTCGTAGCGTTCAGAAAATCGTGAAGTGACTGTACTTGATAAATGACTGGTTAACCCTCTATAGCCCGAATTTTGTCTGCTTGTCAGAGAGATAAAATTACGATTGATTACAGTTTTTCACTTTGCTTTAAACATTTTTAAACTAATAATTCCCAAAAATGGATCGTGGTATAATTACAGTAATACAGTAATCAAATTTAATGGTACAACGATAGCTCGATAAAATAAATTTTTTTAAATATAAATACATTAGTTTGTAACTTTTAAGTGACACAAAGCCATAGAGGGTTGAACAGTTTCGCATTGGAACAGACAAGGAAAATGTTAAGGTATTTAATTTGCTAAACATCTCTAAGGGAGATCCATTACCAAAGATACATGTTTGACACTTTCACTTGTAGATTATGATCATACTTTGCTCATCGAGACATGTTTGATCATCTTGATTTATGAACGGTGATCCTAGGTGGGCTTGTATTAACTGTGTAAAGCCCTCTTATCCTCTCTCGTGAACCAACGTGTCATCCAATTAAGCATAAGCAGAAAAGTCTACAACGTGCTGTCTATTTAGCGCGATATAGAATAATATAAAATTTTAAATCAGAAGATTCAATTAACCTCTCATCGGAAATTTTCTTTGAATTAATTTCTGAACCGATCTCTGATTTCTTTCACATATAATTATATTAGATTGTCCCGAAAGTTTCTTTCGTTATCTTCGCGCAGTGGTTTCGTCTGGCAATGTTTAAATAAATATTCAGCCTTATTTGTTAAACGAGAGATGGACGAAAAAAATAGAGCAAAATAGGTCCTATATAAAATAATAATACATTGTGAAACATAAAATATCATGCATCGATTACTTATTAATAAAAGGAAAGAAACTTTTGAGAAATTAATTTTGTTAATCCACGAATAGATTTTGTTAATTCGCTTGTTTATAATAATAAATTAATTTTGCTTGTATCGGTTATCTTTTATCAATTAAAATTTGAAACTTTGAAGCGATAAAACTTATTTTCAATGTAAGAAAAAAAATACTAAATAATTTCCTAATTTTCTATAAAAATGAAATTATATGAAATTAATAATCCTCGTTAGGAACAGGATTCGTGTGGAGATAATGAAAGAAAAGTAAGGTATAATTTCACAGGTAGATACACTTAATGTACACTTACAATTTTACACATCACCTATAAAACTGAAGTGGAAGAGAAGCGATTTGAACTAAAAAGGAATAATATTCAGTATAAATTTTTATATACGAACTAACGAGTGTTACTCAAACAAAAAGCAATTTGAGCAGCATAAGAAGATTATTTATTCAACGTCCAATAACAAAGTCCATCTTTATCTCTCTTAAAACTCAACAATGTTCGATGAAACATAAGCTGAATCCAGACAAAGCTCTGTCATCAAAGGATCGTATAAAAGAAAAATCCTTTAAGTTGCTTAAACGGTACCCAACCTCCGCTAAAAGATCCACGTTCGTTGCTAATTACCTAGCACTAGATGCGACGTGAAGCTCAGAATCAAGGAAAGAAAACTCAAACGGAAGAAAACCTCAAGAAAGCGATTGAACTTTCGCATTGCGCAAATTAACCCTCTTTTCTGAAATATGAAACAATTACTGACCATGCGCTTCAACTGTCATACGCTCGGATTTTTTTTCAAATTTACTACCTAAAAAAGCGCAAGATTCTTTTCACATAAATTCATATTTCGCGGACGTTTCTTGTATTCACAGCGGCGAATGTATCGCCTCTGCCCGTGGCTATTACGGACTTACACAAAACGGACGTTTACACGACTAACGTTCAAAAGTATCCGGACGCTTGCTTGTTTTTTACAGAATGTAATTTATGATTTTGTTATTTAATTAATATTGTTACAGTTATGTGTAGCGGGATATTATGATAGTGTAAAATTGTATATTCTGAATAAATTACTGAGCTAATGTGGAATAAGAATGATATTAAAGTCTATAAGTGTCGAATCTGAACAGTTTTTAATCGTTATTGTTACAATTACGTACAGCAGACTATTATGATAGGATAAAATTGAATATTCTGAATAAATTACTAAGCTAATATGAAATAGGAATGACATTAAAGTCTATAAGTATCGAACCTGAACGCTTGCTTATTTGTTATTTAATTATTATTGTTACAGTTAGGTGTAGCGGGATATTAAGCTAGGATAAAATTGAATATTGTGAATAAATTACTGAGCTAATGTGGAATAGGAAAGACGTTAAAGTTTATAAGTGTCGAACCTGAACGCTTGGTTA
>SMSQ01018644.1:7922-22930 GCA_019453375.1 Ctenoplectra terminalis | reverse complement strand
CCGTGGGAATGAAGTCTACGTGACTGCGTGATTGGAAGGGATGGATGCGAAGATTTTGAGTGCGAGTGAAAAAGGAATGTATGTGGAAAAAAGATAGAGCGATTGAGGGATGTACATTTAAGCGAGTGAATGTTCGGGGCGCGAGAGATTGTGTGGCAAGAGGGCAGTGAGGAAAGAGAGCAGCGAGGAGAGACAGAGTGATTAAGAGTATTGTTTTAGTATTGTTAAAACTTCAGTTATTATATTATTATTATTGTTATTTAATAAAACCAAATAATTCCCACGCGCCACAGAGCTCGATTATTCTGACAGAGACTTCAGAAAGTGTCAGTGACTTCCGTTCTTCAGTGTCTTTCGTGTTCTTCCGTTTTTCCGTTTCTTCCGCTTTACTTCCGTCTCTCTCTCTCTTTTCCTCTCCCTTACACTACAGGGTAAGACATTTCGGTCTTACCCCCTGTAGATTCGACATAAGACAACGCGAAACACCGTTGCACACATAGACACTTGTATATCGACAAGTACACACACATTCTGAGATACAGTCCACTAAACCCATACGAAGGGGATCCAACAATTCGGTTGGATTACACCCCGTCGTTTACTCGTCGCTAATCACGGTCGACGCTGCGACGCACAAACAGCATATATTCACTTTTTTAATTCGCATTTGGTAGCAGATATTCACATAAAGTATTCTTAAATGTTACTATATATTTTTTATTAAAAAAATTTTAATCATTTATTTCACAAGTGTAGTGTCGTAGTTTTAACCCTTTGACCGCGGCAGACTTTGGCACGAACTGGCCGTACGGTACGGTACGAATTCACTCGCGACGTCCACTGGGTGCGGCGAAATTTTTCGTTAGACATGCACTTCTGTGGAAGTGTATTAAAATATTCAAAATACCGACAAATTTTTAAACGGGCGAAACAAGCGAAATTTGATTTGGACGCCAATTGGCGCCTACTGTACCGGGAAGCCAATATGTTTCGGACGCCAATAAGCGCCAACAGTAGTCAAAGGGTTAAGAACCTTTAGTTTATGGACGGCAATAGAAAGCGTTAACGGACGAAGACCAGACCCAACGGACGGACGATGGGTCGATGCGTGGGCAAGGTGATAGGAGTGCGAAGGAAGGAGAAAAAGGGACTTGCGAGGATTTTCCGTTATGGAGAAGAGAGTAGTGTTGAACAGAGCGTAGAGACTGTTGAACTTACTTAACTTAAGAAAAATTTAAATTGCCATTGATTAAAATTTTTCACTTTGATTGGAAAATGTTTAAACTAATAATTACTGTAGATGGGTCGTGGTGTCACTACAGTAATATAGCAATCAAATTTAATAATGCAGTGATAACTAAAGAAAATTAATTTTTTGAAATATAGATACATCAGTTTGTAACTTTCAAGTCACACGGTCCCATACATGGTTAATATATATTTTGCCTTATTTTCATTTACTTTTTCTATTCGTTTGGTTAACTTGCTTCGATTTAGAATAAAAAGAGAAACAATTCCGGATTGACGACAAACACAAAATTTAATTTAAAACTTAACCTCTATTTATTAGAATCAAGAGAATTTTATTTAAGAGAATTAACCTCTATTTGGTTAATTTACCGTATTTTAAAACAAAAGAAGTGTGTGATTCGACCAAGATACAGAATTCAATTTGAAACTTAATCTCTGAAGGAAATTGCACATGTCCCTCTAACGGCGCCAGTGAAGTGCAAACGGTTAATACATTAAATAAATAACTATCACGGTTTAAATAATTATTACCGAGAAACGCACTGATGGTTAATATCGTCTAAAATTCACCGCAAACGTAATTTCACGATTATTATCAATATTCTACTAACCAAGCTGCCATTATTTTATTACATAAATTTACCGTTACGTTCTACCAACCGAGCTATTATTATTTTATCACACAAATTTATCGTTACACTAAAATATTACACCCAATAATAAAAATATATAAAATTGAAAATAAATCATACTTGCTGACCAATTACTACGGAAGGATATCCTGAGACAAAAGGTTGATATTACAATTTTCTCTCGTCAAAAATCGACAATAATTTATCGACAAAAAATATAAAATACTCGAAGACGTTGTTCGGTAAGAGAAAATCCTTTGGAACAGCGACAACTTCGCCATGGAACGTTTTACAAATCGATTTCCATTAGCATGCCGTTCCACCGTGTTAAGCCCTCCCTGTTCTTGATATCCTATTCTTCAACAGTGTTCTTCTTCGTCTCCATCGAACCATGTAAAGTCTCCCCTTTATCGTTTCCTCTCCCTTTCGACGAATCGATGGTCGTACGAATCGCGTAAATTTTTCATTGGAGCCTGCGAAAAGTATTTTCTCTCTTTTATTCGAAGTAACTAACATTGCTCGATATCCGAATTGTCGAAGTTCTTTTCTTTTCCCGATCGAAGGGAATTTATGGAACCAGCTGTGTACTTGGCGTAAAAATATATAACGGATAGAGACAGAGAGTTAATTATCGGTTAATTAGACAATCTATCGTTTATAATTAATTCCCGACGAGACTATTTGATATTGGATTTATAGGAATTGAGGATATTGAAAATTTCTGTGATATCAAAAGACGTCAATTATAGAAAACTAGGATTTGAGTTTATGCTTAAAAATATTCAGCTATCGGAATAGTTGTTCTATTTGGTATTTATAAAAATGTATATTCGATGTAATTTTGAGTTAAACTTTCATTTGTTCCTTTCATTTGGTGTATGAGAGTTAATGTAGAACGGTGAAAAATATTTTGAACGTTTTTAGCTTTGTTTATAGATGAATGTTTGCTTCGTTCTTAAAAACTATTGGAACGAATTTGATGTAATTTCGAGTTCTCTATTTTATTTTATATTAATAAAAGTCAGTATTTAATATTCTATATTAAATAATGTACTATGAATTTTGATTTTACTATGAATATTAAATACTATACTACTAATTTTGATTTTACTATGAATATTAAATACTATACTACTAATTTTGATTTTACTATAAATATTAAATACTGTACTACTGATTTTTATTTTACTATGAATATTAAATACTGTACTACTAATTTTTATTTTACTATGAATTTTGATTTTACTATGAATATTAAATACTGTACTACTAATTTTGATTTTACTATGAATATTAAATACTATACTATTGATTTTGATTTTACGATGAATATTAAATACTATACTACTAATTTTGATTTTACTATGAATATTAAATACTATACTACTAATTTTTATTTTACCATGAATATTAAATACTATACTACTAATTTTTATTTTACTACTAATATTAAACATTATTGCACCGCATTTCAATTTTTATCTAATTTAGTTAACCACATCTTCCCTTCTTGCCACTCAAAACTGCAATTTGAATTCACATTTAAAAATAATCAACTATCGAAATAGTTATTCTATTACGCATTTATAAAAATTTATATCCGATGTAACTTTGAGTCAAACTTCCATTTATTCCTTTCATTTAACGTACGAGAGTTAATATAGAACGGTGAAAAACATTTTGTCCGTTTTTAGCGTTGTTTATAAATGAATATTTACTGCATTCCAAAAAACCATTGAAACGAGTTCGATATAATTTCGAGTTTCCACTTATCTTACTCCCAGTATCTAGAAATAGAAAGTAAACGAATTTTCACCCGGAACAGCGTATGAGAGTTAATATAGAACGGTGAAAAACATTCCGTGTGTTTTTTAGCTTTGTTTACAAATCAATATTTGCTTCATTCTAAAAAGCTATTAAAACGAATTCGATACAATTTCGAGTTTCCACTTATCTTACTCACAGTATCTAGAAATACAAAATAGACAAATTTTCACTCGAAGAGTGTACTTGTTAATATATTGCGAAACAGTTCCAAACATAGCTACATTAGTTTATTTTATCAAATAGATTTTTATTAATCCTCTATAGCCAGAATTTTGTCTGTTTATTTGAGAAATAACTACGATTGATTATAGTTTTTCACTTTTATTTGAAAATTTTTAAATTAATAATTACTGTTAAAGTAATACGGTAATCAAATTTAATAGTGCAGTGATAACTAAATAAAATTAATTTTTTAAAATATAGATACATCAGTTTGTAACTTTTAAGTCGCCCGGTCCCATAGAGGGTTAACAGAAATTTATTCGATGCATTTATTTTTCATACAAATTCCATTTCGGGTGTACATTTTCCGTATACGTATCTACTTGTTACAGTTATAAGTATAAGGTTTGAAATATGTTAAATTGACGGGTTTCATAAATCTGGTGTTAACTCGGATGTTTCATATTCTCATATTTTGTAGAGTAATTCCGGGTGAGATGGCCTTGCGGCTGAAATTATTCGATCTCGCGTAGACTATAAAATATTCCATTTCCCGTTTATTTTTAGAAGTACACTGAATATTAAAAATATTAATATTATACTGATTTAAAAAAAAATTGGACCATCATTTTCCAACTATAGCTATACTTGGTTTCAAAAGTATTCGGCCATTTTAGGTATTAACCGAATTTTGTATACGATTATAAGTTTGCAAATAAATTAAATAAAAATCTTCTTTCGATAAACATATAACAGCTTATTTTACAATACTGTATAATAATTTTTAACCCTTCATCTGCTATGGACGCATATATGCGTCCGATAAATGCTATCGATACGAACTACAGACGCATATATGCGTTTGACGATCAAAATTTTCAGATTAAACGAGTTAGTTGTGATTTGCAAGAAGAAAATATGTTGTGGAAAAAAATAAAATAAAAGGAGTGATGCGAGATATAAATGAATAAAATTCAATTTGCAATTAATTGCACGTTGGATAATTAATCGAACACGGATAGAGCATGCGGTACGCGAAAAAGTTTCAATCTTGAATGGTCCGCGGTTAAAGGATTAAACAAAGTAGAGAATACCCAGAAAATTTTTAAATAATTACTTTTATTAAAGTAGAGAATACACAGAAAATTTTTAAATAATTACTTTTATTAAAGTAAAGAATACATAGAAAATTTTTTAATAATTACTTTTATTAAAGTAAAAAATACACAGAAAATTTTTTAATAATTACTTTTATTAAAGTAGAGAATACACAGAAAATTTTTAAATAATTACTTTTATTAAAGCAAAGAATACACAGAAAATAAAAATTATATTTTAAAGAAGTAAGGTTAAAATCTAAGAGGGCCGAACAACTTTCATGGCCAACTGTATCTTTCAGATTCTTAATTTATATATTTATCGATCCGTCAATCGCAACGGTTAGTTTTTAAATTTCAAATCGACAAAAAAAAGAAAGAAATAAACTGTAATTAATTATATTTTAAAGAAGTAAGGTTAAAATCTAAGAGGGCCGAACAACTTTCATGGCCAACTGTATCTTTCAGATTCTTAATTTATATATTTATCGATCCGTTAATCGCAACGGTTAGTTTTTAAATTTCAAATCGACAAAAAAAAGAAAGAAATAAACTGTAATTAATTATATTTTAAAGAAGTAAGGTTAGAATCTAAGATGGCCGAATAACTTTCATGGCCAACTGTATCTTTCAGATTCTTACTTTATATATTATACTGTTAATCGCAACGATTAGTTTTTAAATTTCAAATCGAAAAAAAAAAGAAACAAACAAATTGTAATCAATTATAATATATTTTGTTTCTGGTAACCTAACAGAATTGAGGTTAGAGTTAACAAAACCAGTAAGAACTAAAGGCAATCAAGCTTGGAGCTAATCAAAATCAAATCCGATTTCAAGGAGCTCTCGATAACCTTAATCGTCTTATTCGTTACTTGTTGGAATAAATTTACAAATAAAATGCAGAGCAGCCTCCGACTTTCATTACACCGCTTTGTCGATAAAGCTTAATGAAATTCCATGCGATCCTCGAGTGCGTGCAATACCGAAGAACACACGAATGTCGAGAGCGGTGAACTTAACAATTCAAATGTCAAAGTGCATGGAAACCTTTAATCTCGATAATAGTGAAGAAATGACTGCTGTCTCTTGCACGATTCTCGAGTGGCATCGATCACGAGCTTGATAGCATTCCCCGCGAAACGACAATTCGCATGTTGTTCGTTGATAAAACTGCAAGTATCGATTATCGTTCTGGCTGCAGGACAATCTTTGCCCCGACCGGCATTATTGTCCAATTATTGGAAGAATTCAAGAATCGACGCAGCTTCCTATTGGCTTTGTTCGCATTCACATCCAATTCGCGGATTTAATTGAGTTTATTCCTTGAAACGTGTCTTCATTTCGCCGATGTACGAACGAGTTTTTCAACGTGATGGAATGTCCCCGATATTACTTCGTTTGCAGAACAGATAAAAGAGAACAATTCTATTAATCGATGAGAAATGACCTTCGACTTTTTTTTTTCTTTTTTTTCTTCTTCTTTTACTTCCCACTTTAAGAATTCGGCTTGACCGTGAACGGAAACTTTCAGATCTCCGATGCACTCTTCAGAGGTGTTTCCTGCGAGTGGGATAAGGGAGAGTTTAACTGAAAGCTGTATCGAGTTTTTTAAATATTTTTTAGTATAACGGTAAATTTTGATCTATAAAAAGAAAATAATTGTAAATGTTCCGTGATATTAGGTTGTTCCAAAAGTTTCTTTCGTTTTATTAATAAGTAATGGATACATAATATTTTGTTTTACGATATGTTATTATTTTATACAAGGTTCATTTTGCGCTATTTTTTCCCTCCATCTCTCGTTTAACAAATAAGGCTGAATGTTTATTTAAACATTGTTAGACGAAAGCATTGCGTGAAGATAACGGAAGGAACATTCGGGATAACTTAATACATTAACACTCATAAGTATGCTTTTAGGATGAAAATTCGCTCATTTTCTGTTTATATATATTGTTAGTGGGATGAGTGAGAATTTTACTTAAAGTTATATTGAATTCGCTTTAGTATTTCTTAATACAAAAGTGAAATTAATTTATAAAAAAAAGATAAAAACACAGAAAATGTTTTTTCGTTGTCCCATATTAACCTTATTCTCTATTTCTAAATATTGTTAGAGGGATGAGTGAGAATTTAACTTAAAGTTATATTGAATTCGCTTTAATATTTCTTAATACAAAAGTGAAATTGATTTATAAAAAAGAGATAAAAACAGAAAATGTTTTTTCATCGTTCTATATTAACCCTATTTTCTATTTCTGGATATTGTTAGTAGGATAAGTGGAAGTTTAGCTCGAAATTGTATTAAATTCGTTTTATATTTCTAAACACAAAAGTGAAATTGATTTATAAAAAAACGGTAAAAACACAGAATGTTTTTCATCGTCCTATATTAACCCTATTCTCTATTTCTAAATATTGTTAGTAGGATAAGTGGAAGTTTAACTGGAAGTTATATTAAATTTGTTTTAGTATTTCTTAATACAAAAGTGAAATTGATTTATAAAAAAAAGTTAAAAACACACAGAATGTTTTTCATCGTCCTATATTAAGCCTATTCTGTATTTCTGGATATTGTTAGTAGGATAAGTGGAAGTTTAGCTCGAAGTTGTATTAAATTCGCTTTAATATTTCTTAATACAAAAGTGAAATTGATTTATAAAAAAAAGTTAAAAACACACAGAATGTTTTTCATCGTTCTATATTAAGCCTATTCTGTATTTCTGGATATTGTTAGTAGGATAAGTAGAACTTTAGCTCGAAGTTGTATTAAATTCGCTTTAATATTTCTTAATACAAAAGTGAAATTGATTTATAAAAAAAAGATAAAAACACAGAAAATCTTTTTCATCGTTCTATATTAACCTTATTCTGTATTTCTGGATATTGTTAGTAGGATAAGTAGAAGTTTAGCTCGAAGTTGTATGAAATTCGTTTTAATATTTTTTAGCACGAAAGTAGATGTTAATTTATAAAAAATACCAGAAGCAGAAAAAAATTATTTCTCAGGGTTTGCTATTAAATTCAAACACGTGTTGACGGTACTCATATTTATTTCATTGAGAGTCCATCAGTTTTTAATACTTTATTAATATTAATGAGGAACTCAAACTTCCATAAAAATTCCAGAAGAATTATCGAATGATAAATAATGCATTAACGATGAACATTTTCTACCGAATAAAAGTGAAACGTATTAGTAAAATAATTTTAAAACTATATTACAAGTGTTCCGATAAATTACAATAAAATACATTTATCCTAGTTTTTTCTTACTTTCATGAATAAAATCGAGTATGAAAAAATATTACTGCGATATATCGAGATACTCTATATTCCTACGAATGCTGAACTTGCTTGAATGAGTTCAGCACTTTTTTCCAGAACAGTAAGATAAATTGCACACCGCTGCACGCCATTTGTTGTGGCCAGTTGCTGACTGCTGCGCATATTTTCGCGAAAATCGTTAGTTCGCTGTTGACCAATGGCATAAAGGTCGATTTTTTAACTATGAAGTGTAACAAAGGACGCCACTTAAACGTAACCCGCCAATTTTAGTGTAAATTTACATATTTTTATTATTAAATTTACAAATTTACATGTAGTGTTAGGAAAAAGTATTTGACGCGTACTTTTTTTTATCTGCAATCATCCATATTTAAAGGGTGAAAACAACCCTCAAAGTTGGGAATGAAACAGATACTTTCCTCGATATTTCGGAGACTGTTCGCTTCAGAAAAAGATTGTACGATTTTTACTCACAGATTTAACCCTTTGCACTCCGCTGGCGCCGCTATGGCGACGTGCATAATTTTCTTCAGAGATTAAGTTTCAAATTGAATTCTGTATCTTGGTCGATTCAAACACTTCTATTGTTTTAAAATAAGGTAAATTAGCCAAATAGATAAAAAATCGTAAACATTTATAATTTTCTTTTTCTCTTTCCAAAGGAAAGTCCTTTGAAACTTAGAAAAGTTCGCGAGTAAAGTAAATAACGTAAATTAACCAAATAGATAAAAAATCGTAAACATTTATAATTCTCTTTTTCTCTTTCCAAAGGAAGTTCTTTGAAACTTAGAAAAGTTTACGAGTAAAGTAAATAAAGTAAATTAACCAAATAGATAAAAAATCGTAGACATTTATAATTCTCTTTTTCTCTTTCCAAAGGAAAGTCCTTTGAAACTTAGAAAAGTTCACGAGTGCAAAGGGTCAACTGTGCAATAGCGTGAACAGTTTTCGAAATATTGAGTAAAATATATTTTTCATCGCTAACTTTGAGACCTGTTTTCTACTTTAATCGTCGGTAGTTCTAATACCATTAAAATTAGGTACTATTAAATTTTTAAATCTGTATATTTGTAAATATATTAATAATATCTCAGTATTAATTGATATTCGTCTATTAATTTTTTTTATTATTTTTACTCAATTTATTAAATCAATATTTAATCATACATCGATCTGTTGATCTTTGACACTAGAACTACCGAAGTGGTCAAAATGACTGATTTGTAATATTTCTTATGCAATTTATCAATTAACACTAAACCTACCGACGATTAAAGTGGACCTAATTGTACCCTGAGAAATAAAAATGATAGGTGTTTTAAAAAAATACATAACGTAAGGAAAACGAATCTTCATCTATATTTTTTACAGAAAATCACGAAAAATCCCCCAAATTGCATTATTGTAAATTTATAGAATTTCTACGAGAAATTACAAGCCAGTCATTTTGACCGCTTTGGTAGGTTTAGTGTTAAAAACGCTGCATTTCAAAATTAGGTATTAAATTTTTAAATCTATACATTTGTCAATATATTAATATCCCAGTATAAATTGATATTCGTCTATTAATTTTTTTTATTACTTTCACTCAATTTATTAAATCAATATTTAATCGTATATCAATCTGCTGATCTTTAATTCTCTCTGGAAGATATAGGTTTCATTCAAATAAATATCCTAACTCTCGCTATTATTTTTTCTTTATAAAAATATATATACTATTACCAAGTACATAAGTATACTTACCAAGTATACTTACCAAGTATATAAACTATTACCAAGGCTGTTTTCACCCTCTTAATACGAACGATTGCAGATAAAAAGAAATACGTGTAAAATATATTTATTTAAACAAAGAAATACGTGTAAAATATATTTATTTGTATCGTATGTAAATTTCAAAAAAATCGGCACGTTACACCCGAGGGACGGGCCTTTGGAAAAGATGAAATAATTTTCCAAACATCCAAACTAAAAAAAAAAAAAAAAAAAACGCTTCGTACAATATTATAGTTTAATACAAACGTTTTTAATATTAAAAATTAATCTGGTTTTCTCTGAGAGCATTATTTGACAATGTTTTTCAAAGAAAAATATCATTCTGCTTCTGTTCTTGTTTAAACGGAACGACGTTGGAACGGATGTTCGGAAAAAACGTGAAACTTGTAAATTCATAACGGATGGTCGTAACTTTGCAGGTCACAGCTCGCAAGTTTTATCTTTTTTCCGATGTTCCCGTAGTCGTATCCGCCTTTCCGATGTACACGGTTTATTGAACACGGTTGAACGAGCTGGATAATATTTTTTATTACAAAGTAATGCATTGTTTTATCTATATGTGACCGGTAGTTGAAAAATAACGTACAGATTCGGTATCTTTTATTATTATAACTTAAAATATGAACAGCGATGAGCGAATAACATACGTGATTGTCCGAGTAACTTCATGTTGTGAAAGAAAAATTGATTTCTTAAACGTGTACTTCAATTTAACCCTCTATGGCTTTACGTGATTTACAAGGAAACATATCGAATTGTCCATCAATGATTTTGATGAAACTTGATGGATATGTTACCGTGAATGACCGAAATTGGGGAATGTCGACTTTCACCGGTGAATGTCAACAGATACGAAATACGTCGGTGAAAGATGGAATATTTCATTACATTGTTGTACATTGGGACCCTCTCCGGTGTGTGTCGACAATCACAGATACGCTCTGGTGGAGGTCCAAAACAGAAGAGTCAAAAAAGAAGCGACCGGCTCTCTCCCGCCAAATCCTTTGTTCTGCTCGGAGTCAATCAGCTTCGTCAGTCTTATTATGCAAGCTTTGATAACGCGAGCAACGTTTTCTTCATTTTTTTTCCGATACCCTAATTTATACTAAATGGATACTCCAGTAAATCGTGATCTTTTTCTTGAAAAGTTAAATGCATTAATTGCGGATTAGGTTCGAGTAAATCCTAACCCGAACCCTAAATTCGGTTTGTGTAAAATAATAATCTCCAACATGTTCAACATTCACCATTAGTGCATGGTGAATGTCAACATTTACCGGTGCAAGTCAGAAATAAGGATATTTAGCAAATATTTCGGACATACGCCAAGCGACTGTGTGAATGTTGACGTTCACCGGTGAAAATCGACATTCTGCAGATTTCGGTGTTTCACTGTAACAGATACATTAAACAGGTGAAAATAAGGGACACGTATTTTTTATTAGCAAGTTTAGCAAGTTTAGGGGATGAAATCACCCTTTGAAGTTTCAGCAGAAAAATGCTATCTCGAAAACTTTTTGAAGCACAGAATTACTTTGAATTTCAGTTAAAGTAGACCGACGCGAATCGGATCAAAGTAAGAATTCAGTCAACAGGAAGATTTCTAAGTTTAGAAAATTAATTACGAATTAATTGGTATTAATTATGAATCGTAATGTAGAGTTAACTGTCTAAATTTTGAGTATCAAAAGAAAATGGTCCGATTCAGCTCGGTCTATCCTAAATGTGTTATACCATAATTCATTATTCGACGTACCTAAATTTTAATCCGTGTTAGAGCAGTTTTATGATCGCTAGAGCACCGTAGTGAAAGGATTAACACTAGAATTATGAAAGCTATCGAAGTGACCGATTCGTAACTTCTCGTAAAAAGTTTATAAATTGTCTTTAATCCAATATTAAATTTAATATTGGTGTTTTTAAATTAATATTTCTAATATTTAATATTAATTTGTTTTAAACCGATATTTAATTTAATATTAGTGTCTTTAAACTAATATTAAATTGAATACTGCTAATATTGAATATTATTGTACCTCACTTCACTTCTTATCTAATTTACTTAACCAATTCTTCCCTTCCTTCCATTCACAACTAAACAAAAAATAAAAGTCTCTAATCTAATATTACATTTAATATTGGTGTTTTTAAACTAATATTACCAATATTTAATATTAGTGTCTTTAAACTAATACTACATATATTTCCACCTCATTTCAATATATAGTATTGAATTTCACCATAATATCGATGTTTTTAAACTAATATTTCTAATATTTAATATTAATATCTTTTAAACTGATATTTAATTTAATATTACTATCTTTAAACTAATATTAAATTGAATACTATTAATATTAAATATTATTTCATTTCATTTCACTTCTTATCTAATTTACTTAACCACTTCTTCCCTTCCTTCCGCTCACAACTGCACAAAAAATAAAAGTCTTTAATCTAATATTATATTTAGTATTAATATCTATTAAGCTGATATCTGATTTAATATTAGTATCTTTAAACTAATATTAAATTGAATACTACTGTCTTCAAACCAATATTAAATATCATTGCACCTAATCCCACTTCTTATCTAATTTACTTAACCACTTCTTCCCTTCCTTCCGCTCACAACTCCCCAAAAAATGCAACTAACAAAAAAATTCTTTCTTCGAACCATAACTTCCTTCTAAACAATTTTTATTCCTAACTATTATAAAAGAGAGATACAATTTTTCAAAAACAAATATCTCGAATTATACGTTTCAACATTCGATAAAACGTATCGTAAATTTATTTTTTCCGCGAATTTCAATTCCCTATACCGTATAGATTATTTTGAATAGCCTCTACACGCAACGTACAAGTATTAAGCACGTGGCATCTGAAAATTCCTGTTGTAGCTATTCCTCCTTACTGTGATAAAGGAACAGCGGGTGATAAGAAAGAACGTTAACGTCGACAGCAACGCGAATATACGGTGCAGTAAAGGAAAATAGCACAAAGCAAAGAATTCAATATACTCTGCGATACAGGTTTCGAATACAATCCATAGGTAGCTGTTTACAATGTTGTGGTTTGCTACGTGGACTGAATTCGTAATACAAAAATGACTTCTTCGATATTTTCGAGCTTACAAAAAAAAAAACGATTCTCAAATAAAAACTTGCTTCCTGCAGTATTTATACGTATTTGGAGCTGTTCGGTCGAAAGAGAAATTTTTAACACTAGGACTACCGGCGATTAACCCTTTGCACTCCAGAGGCGACTCTCACTCGCCACTTGGATTAACCCTTTATGGCGCCGTGTGACTTCAGAGTTACATACTCGTGTATTTATATTTAAATATAATATATTTATATTAAAGTTTAAGTCAATTAAGATTTATATTTTCAATTTTAAGATTAGGTTTTATTAATTTAGCTTTAATACATTTATTTATCCATGAATTATTTAAATCTTTAATATTCATAAGTGTAGGAATATTTATTTGTTATAATAATGGATATCTAGATTTACGTTGTTATAATGGTATATTTTATAATTATTTAAGTCTTTAATATTTATAAGTGTAGGAATACTTATTTATTATAATAATGAATATCAAGATTTACGTTGTTATAATGGTATATTTTATAATTAGTTAAGTCTTTAATATTCATAAGTGTAGGAATATTTATTTATTATAATAATGAATATCAAGATTTACGTTGTTATAATGGTATATTTTATAATTAGTTAAGTCTTTAATATTCATAAGTGTAGGAATATTTATTTATTATAATAATGGATATCTAGATTTACGTTGTTATAATGGTATATTTTATAATTATCCTTTAAATAGAATAATTTTCATTTTCTCAACATTATAATTTATATTAAACAAATTTATTTCATTTAGTTATCACTGTACTATTAAATTTTGTTACTATATTAGTGTAACGATACCACAGTCCATCTATAGCAATTTTTACTTTAAAAATTTCGCGATCAAAGTAAAATACTGTAATAAACAAAACAAAATTGGATCCATCAGTGTATATGTAGGAAAAGCTATTGAGACTAGTATATTCACGAAATGCGGATTTAAATATTTCACAATTGGTGTCTTTTTTGTTATAACTTTCGCAGATGGTTTCCAGAGGGATTTCAATCGACGACCATAGGGGGATATAGAATGGATTGCGTTCTTCTATTTCAGGAATATCTATGTTAAGTTCTTTGTTGCATTTATTTATTCTGGTACTGAAATTTTTTAGTCACATAAACCTGCCAAATTCACTATAAGCAAAATGTATCATCTCACTTTCGAAAACATTGTAACATTATAATAGCCATTCATGTATCGTTTAGTGGTCACTAATGACTTCAATATTAATGTGACCACTCTAAAATAAACTCTTAACACATTGAGGACCGATCGCGAGATATCTCGTATTCCGTTTCTTTTAGTTTGTTAAAGTAACAAGCAATTGTAAATGGGAAGTTACGTTTAAAAATGATCACTCTGGTAGAAAATAGAAGTCAAGATCCATATTCACAGCAGGTATAATTGTTTTGCAAAGGTGTGCAAGTAAAAATTTTATTCGAGTATAGCTTCATCTCGCAATAAGATTTTAACACGTTAAGCGCCACGTCGGTCCCTAGGGACCGACGCTAGACTTTCCGTTCAGGCCACGTCGGTCCCTACGGACCGACGGCAGACTTTTCGTTCTTCTATCGCGGCGCGTGTGTCCGTCTTTGCATACTTGTGAGACTGAACATTTAAATTATGCGATATCGGTTTTAGTTTGGTCAATGCTTCAAGGAAAAGAATATAATACTTAAAAACATTAATGTAATTTATTGAAACAAGATAAGCAAAGGTGAGGTTGCTGTGTACATTCATTACAAAAGGTTGTTACTTTTGGCGTTACATTTCTAGCTGTCTTTGTTCCTAACATTCGTGCATTATATTGATAGCAGTTGG
>SMSQ01018643.1:0-22949 GCA_019453375.1 Ctenoplectra terminalis | reverse complement strand
GTCCTGGTAGCGAAGAAAGATGGCAGTACACGATTTTGTGTGGATTAGCGACGTTTGAGCGGAATTACTAAAAAGGATTCTTACCCGTTACCGGGGATCGAAAACACTCTGGACGCACTCGCAAGATCTTTCTGGTTTTCCACCATAGATTTGCAGAGCGGATACTGGCAGATCGCTATGAACACAGAGGACAAAGAGAAGACAGCGTTTTCCGTGGGAAATGGACTGTGGCAATTTACAGTGATGCCTTTTGGTCTCTGCAATGCTACCTTCGAGCGGTTGATGAAGACAGTATTGGCAGACCTCAATGGGAAAATTTGTCTGGTGTACCTAGACGACATTATAGTCTTCGCTAAAAGTTTCGAAGAGGAAATAGATCGTCTAAGGCAGGTATTCTACCGCCTGCGCCGTGCCGGGTTGTTGATGAGCCCGAAGAAATGTAACTTATTCTGTCGAGAGGTCAAGTACCTAGGCCACATCGTGTCCGAACAAAGAGTTAAGACAGACCCGGAAAAGATTTCGACAGTACAAAACTGGCCGGTCCCGAAGAATAAATCTGAAGTTCAAAGTTTTCTTGGACTTTGTACATACTACCGGAAGTTCGTGAAGAATTTTTCGTGTATAGCAAAGCCTTTGCATCGTCTCACGGACGAGAAAGAAACTTTTCATTGGAGGGAAGAGTGNGAAGAAAGATGGCAGTACACGATTTTGTGTGGATTAGCGACGTTTGAGCGGAATTACTAAAAAGGATTCTTACCCGTTACCGGGGATCGAAAACACTCTGGACGCACTCGCAAGATCTTTCTGGTTTTCCACCATAGATTTGCAGAGCGGATACTGGCAGATCGCTATGAACACAGAGGACAAAGAGAAGACAGCGTTTTCCGTGGGAAATGGACTGTGGCAATTTACAGTGATGCCTTTTGGTCTCTGCAATGCTACCTTCGAGCGGTTGATGAAGACAGTATTGGCAGACCTCAATGGGAAAATTTGTCTGGTGTACCTAGACGACATTATAGTCTTCGCTAAAAGTTTCGAAGAGGAAATAGATCGTCTAAGGCAGGTATTCTACCGCCTGCGCCGTGCCGGGTTGTTGATGAGCCCGAAGAAATGTAACTTATTCTGTCGAGAGGTCAAGTACCTAGGCCACATCGTGTCCGAACAAAGAGTTAAGACAGACCCGGAAAAGATTTCGACAGTACAAAACTGGCCGGTCCCGAAGAATAAATCTGAAGTTCAAAGTTTTCTTGGACTTTGTACATACTACCGGAAGTTCGTGAAGAATTTTTCGTGTATAGCAAAGCCTTTGCATCGTCTCACGGACGAGAAAGAAACTTTTCATTGGAGGGAAGAGTGTGAGAGAGCCTTCGAACAACTGAAGAAATATCTGGCTGAGTCGCCCGTGCTGACCTATTCGTTGCCGGATGCGGACTTCATTTTAGATACGGACGCCTCTAGTTTCGCGATTGGAGCAGTTCTCTCACAGCTTCAAGAAGGACAAGAGAAAGTAGTAGCATATTTCTTCAAGACACTGGGAAAAGCGGAAAGGAATTATTTCGTGACCAGAAAAGAGCTGTTAGCTATTGTAAAGGCCATGGAACACTTTCATCATTATTTGTATGGAAGAAAGTTCAAAGTCAGGACAGATCACACCGCTCGCAGTTGGCTTTTGTCCTTCAAAAATCCGGAAGGGCAAACAGCACGATGGATAGAGCGTCTGCAGCAATACGATTTCATAATTAAACATCGTAAAGGAAAGTTACACGGGAATGCAGACGGACTCTTGAGAAGACCGTGTGAAACCGCCCAGTGTAACGATGCATTTTGTTGGAGAAGAAAGAAGAGGAACGACAACACTTGGTTCTGCGGACGACCTGCCAATCTGAGGACATCAAGGACTGGTAGAGAGCTCGAGAAGAGGATAAAGAACTTGGATTTATTCTGCGGAGGAAAATGGAAGGAAACAAGCCAGACTGACATGAAGTTTCGGCTCTGTCTCCTAGTGTCAAGTATTTATGGAAAATTTGGGATTCCCTGGAGGTCGATCGAGAAGTTTTGGTTCGACGTTGGAAATCGGTAAACGGAAATGGAACGACACTGCTACTCGTCGTTCCAAAGAAGAAGGTACCTGAAGTTCTTCAGCAATGCCACGACGCACCAACAGATGGGCACTTCGGAATTCGGAAAACACTCGCCAAGGTTCGACGAAGTTATTTTTAACTGAATCACCGTACTGATGTTGAAGAGTTGTGTCGTCGCTGTTATCAGTGTTCTACGAAGAAGGGCCCCAAGGGAAGGGGCAAGGGAACACTGAAGATTTGCAATGTTGGAGCGCCCTTTGAGAGGATCGCGCTCGATGTACTTGGTCCCTTACCAAAGACTTTGGCTGGAAACAAGTATGCGTTGGTTGTGGCAGACTATTTCTCCAAGTGGCCGGAGGTGATTCCGTTACCCAACCAGCAAGCGACGACAATAGCTAGAGCGCTAATCAAGGAGGTGATAAGCCGGCATGGGGTACCGTTAGAGTTGCACTCTGATCAAAGTAGGAGTTTCGAATCCACCATCTTCAAGGAACTGATGAAGATTTTGGGGATTAAGAAGACCAGGACAACTCCATTACACCCTCAGTCGAATAGACTCGTAGAACGGATGAACAAGACCTCTTTGCAGTATTTGTCCCAATATGTTGCAACTAATCAAAAGGATTGGGACGAGTGGATTCCGTTGTTCCTACTGGCATAGCGGTCGTCACGACATGAGGTGACGCAGCACACTCCATCAATGGCGCTCATGGGTCAAGATCTGCGCCTTCCTCAGGATCTCGTGAGAGGGACTATACCTGGAGGAAAGGAAGAGGAGGAACACGTAGAAGAAATAAGGACAAGGATGGCAGCGGTACATGATTTTGTACGACGCCGGATGAAATTGTGCAGCAATAAAATGAAGACCTGGTATGACACGCATTCAAAGGCTAACTTGTTTGAGCCAGGAGAAGAGGCTTGGCTGTACAATCCCCGGCGTACGAAATAAAAATGCCCCAAATTACAGTCCGACTGGGACGGTCCTTATATAATCATGGACCGTTTAAACGAATTAATCTACAGGATAGTTCGTTCCCCGAAGTCGAAGCCCAAGATCGTTCATGTGAACCGGCTCGCACCTTTTGAGAGGAAGAATGGCTCCAGGTTACCCTGAAAACGAGATATAGAGGAAGCTGCTTTTACACAAATATGAATTTTGAACTGGAACCCTAACGTCCCACAAATAATCAAGTTTGCCATCGGTTCTCGCCCAGGAAGAGGACGATTCATCGCAGAAGACGAGGGAGAGTCTTCGCTTGCCGGCGGTGGTTCTTCTCCCACTCATGGATAAAAGCGGACGTTAGTGAGAAAGTTGGTTTCTCTTGGGAGAGTGCACCCTCATGGGCGGGGGGTTGAGGAAGTTGCATTCTCGCAGGAGGGGTCGCCCTCATACTACGTGTCAGTCTAATAGCGGGCCGAATCCGTGGGTGCTGTCCCATGAGGGAAGGGATGCGCTGGAAACCACCTCATTTGAAGGATAACAGTGTAGTAGGAAATATTTACCTAATAGTAGATTAAAAAGTTTCCTTGGTGAAGTGGAGGTGCATCCTGGGAGGGGGACTTATTCGTTGATCGATGCGAGGATGGTCCCGTGAAGTCCTCAAGAGAGAAGAACTCAAACCTCAAGAGTCAAGAGGCAGGGCGAGAACGAAACGGGTGAATGACGAGTGATGTCATTCGATTTTCTGGGCGTCAATCAGCAAAGATGGAACTTCAAGCCGACGTTTGTTTGATTTCACATACCGGCGTCCTGCTCAGGGTTTTTACGTGGTTCTCCCCTGAGGCCGCGGACAAATGTCAGGGCGTTAGCTGTCTGGAGAAGGCCACGCGTAGGTAATTGCTCAGTACCTCTTTTCCAGGCAGAGGTTTTCGTTCGGGAGTTCCGGTGACAGAAGTCGAGGAAAAACTGAATTCGATGCAACTGAATTGCCGCTACAGCTAAAGTTTGGCGCGGTCGGGACGACCGCTTATTGAAGGTGGAGGGCAATGTTGCGACACTGTGAAGCAACCCTTAAGATCGGACTGAACTTGGCGTCCGCTCAAGGGTAACATTGGAAACAAGTCTTTAATCGAGCGGTGTCGCAAAGCCCACCGGAAGGGGTGTCAAGGAAAAGTGTTGACAGAGAGAGTATCGCCGGAACCACGGACAAGTGCGGACGCACCGTGGTTCTTGTCTTCCGGTTTCACAATTGTACACGATAATAGAGATTGCAAATACGCTGTAAATAAAGATCTTAGTAATAAATTGTAAATAAAAGAGAAGATGAGTCCCCTGAAAAGGCATCAGGGGAGACCTAGGCGCAACAATATTTTGGAATACAAGAGTTAAACCAGGACCTATGTCCTTCCTATACTGAATCTTACTTCGCACTACGTTGAACAGTTAGCCACCGTCGTTTCTTATAATCCAAAAGACATATTACCGTTTACCTCTTCAGGTATGCTGGTTCATGTCCTTTGGGTTTTTTCAGATGTTATATCGCGAAGGTGAAGGCGACACCCAAATCTTTTCTGATGGGGAGGTTTCATTTCCTAACTGTTTTATTTTAACCGAACACAATCAAATTTCTGCAAAAATCAAACCTGTACGAAAAAATTTAACACCGTACACCATATAGTCGGTAATAACCAAGAAGTCGATGTGACTAAAAAAAAAACTTTACCGTCCATAAATACGTGAAAACATCTTCCTGTTGGGGATCTCAAAATCATAATTATACATGGACGCTCACTGGTGACATCTCCCCGCAGTTGTGAGCACTCTCTGGGAGATTCCCCGCATAATGACCCCAACCCCTTTTTTCTTTTGAGAGATGTAACGTGTGTAAAAGTACAGATTTTGTATAATGTTTCTTTTCTTTTTTTAAATATAATGTTCTTCTCTTTATCAACATAAAACCTATTCTTTCATTCACCAAGAGGTTATAGGCCCAGAGAGTGGTACAAATATCGTAATATATGCATCGAAGGAAAATCGAAGTAGGCCGTAACCACGTTTTTCCGTGACCGCGTGGCAGTTATAAGGTTATATTTTCCATGACCACGTGGCAGACAGAAAGTAAAAGAATAAAATGAGCGGAAACATGATCAAATTTGATAAATTAAACAAAAACAATTACGGTACATGGAGGATGCAAATGCAAGCTATGTTGATAAAGGATGGCCTCTCGGGATATATGAAAGGCATATTACCTAAACCAGAAGGTGGTCCAACAGTAATTGCTTGGAAAATCCAGGATGAGAAGGCTCTGGCAGACATTATATTATCTGTCGGATCATCTGAGCTAATACATTTGAAGAAAATTCAAACCTCGGAAGAAGCATGCCAAAAATTAGAAGCCATATACCAATCAAGTGGCCCAGCGCGAAAAGCACAGCTACTCAAAAGAATAGTATTAAATAAAATGTCTGAGGGAGAAGACTTGAGGGATCATCTTTTTGGATTCTTTGACACTACTGACAAACTGGTGGAAATTGGAATTAAAATCAACGAAGAGTTGCTCTCAGTACTATTATTATATAGCCTCCCACCCAATTTTGACACGTTTCGACAAGCAATCATCGCACGAGATGATCCATCGAAGCCAGAGGTACTAAAAATAAAAATATTTGAAGATTATGATTCAAGAGAGAATCTAAATGGAGAATCACAATCAAGCCAGGACGCAATGTTTATAAGAGGTCCAAGAAGGCATCTTAATAATAATACATGCAAAGTAACAAACACTCATAATAATGGAAATAAAGGTGGCAGACACCGACGAGAAGTAAGTGAAGGAACAAATAGCTTTGGAATGCAAAGAAATCCTACATATAAGAAGATCGAATGTCACAGATATCACAAACTTGGACATATGGTTTGTAATTGCAGGGTAAATTTACATAGACCATGGGTCGCAAGACAGTGTGAGGATGGAAACTACAGCCAGACAGTATCTGTGGAAGAAGTTGCTCTGTTAAATGCAAAGGAAATAAGAAAGCAATCAACTGTCTGGTGCCTAGACAGTGGCTGCTCATTGCATATGGCTGCTGACAAAAATTTATTTAAAGGATTGGCACCAATTGAAAAATCATTAAACCTAGCTAATAATAACTCGACTAACATAACAGGAGTTGGAAATATGGAAATGACTATCAGGAATCAGTATCGACCAATCAAGGTAAATTTAGATAATGTATATCATGTTGCTGATCTTCGCACCAATTTACTTTCAGTTGCAAAAATTGCCAATCGAGGGTACAGAACGCTGTTTGAAAAAGACAATGCCAAAATAATAAACAAAAATAATGAAGCGGTGATGACAGCGAAAAGAGAAGGTCATTTATACTATACAGGGTGTCCCAGAAAGGCTGTAAGTCCCTTTAAAGGGTTGTTCCTAGGGTGATTCTAAACAATTTTTTCCTTTGCGAAAATGTCAAACTCGGCTTCATTAACGAGTTATTAACGAAAAATACTGACCAATCACACAGCGAGTAAGACGGCTGGGCGTCAGCGGGAGCGTTGGATTCCACGCCGCGCTTGTGTTTCTACGAGCAACTCAGGATATATCGAAGCGACTGTTGACAAATGTTAAACAAAAGTTATATCGAATAAACTAATTAATTGTTATTCGTGTAGAACAAATAAAAAGAGTTTATTCGATATTCCAAATGGATAATGAACAAATACAACGAAAAGTAATTGAAATTTAATAACGAATAGAATGCAATTCTCTTTTCTAATAAAAATTTATTCAAATAACATCAAACACTGTTATTGATCGTAAATCTTAAACATAGTTCTTTAATAGTGTTTAACACTGTCGTTTAATTTTATTTTTATTGCTTCAATACGATATTTAATAATAATATTAATTATAAATATTTAATAATATATAATAATCGTTTAATAGTTTCGCTGAAATGATTTTTTATGAAGAGTTTGAAGAACACAGCCAGGAATAAGTTACAAGCCTCGTTAAATTAGAAAAGAATAATCGAAAATTTAAATTAAACTCACCCAATCAACAAAAGACTCACCTGTTGCTTGGAAATACGCATCACTGTGTCAGAGTACCGATCTTCACCCTTGACGGACGATTCGGCTTGTGGTGTAGCGAACAACTGATCACGAGTATAGGACACCACCGAACGTATGACCGGGTCAACGACACTAATGTTCACCTCACTGCACGAATACTAACACTGATCACTTATAATTTACAACACTAAGGTTCTGAAATTTATTTTATTATTACTCCTAGGATGTAAAAATTGCTTCAGCGCGTACTCCGTTACTATGTATGCTCATTACATTATTAAATACTTATAATTAATATTATTATTAAATATCGTTGTTTGATATACTCGTGGTCGATCTGGCGATCGGTCGAGCTTGGTCGATTTTGCACGTGGTGTGCCGACTAAAACTACTCGACGGACCACTCCCTTCGCAGGGAGACAATAATAACTAAGTTCAATTCTAACTAATGTATTTACAAGTTTCTCCTCTTGTGGAGTCTGGTGTTGGTTGCGTGTGTTCTGAGCGAAGGCTTATTGAATTCTGCAATATACAACTATTTACAAAGCACACGATGCCTCGGAAGAGGTGCATCGGCGGGGATGAGGGACACGGATTGGTCAATTACAATTTTCGGAGCAAGACGTTGGAGGTGGCAAAAACTATGCGATTGGTGTATACAAAAAACAAAACTAACGAAACTACGCCTCCGAGTCGACGGTCACTCTCAAGTACCGATAGACCCTTGAGTGACGCGCGCGGGAAATCCGTGTCCCCTTAACAATACCGCGGCAGGTAGTAAATTTGGGAGACGCTCCGAAGCCGTTGAAACATACTAAACTAAACAAATGTGGGCAAATCTGGCATGCAGCTGATGAAACTAAACAAGCAAAGTGAAACTACGAAGAGCTAAGGTGCCCGACGGTCTCCCAGATTTATGACCGCTTGTGTATGGAAAAACTAAGTGGCTAGGCTACATTTGGCTAAAATCTAATAGCGCTGGCGCGAACAATCGTATTAAAGCAATAAACATAAAATTAAACGACAGTGTTAAACACTATTAAAGAACTATGTTTAAGATTTACGATCAATAACAATGTTTGATGTTGTTGACTCCCACAGTGTTCGTGGAGTCGATAATATAGCATGTAAGATGCCAACACGTTTTGTAACAATAAACAGATAACTATATTTGTATCAGATAAGACAAATGTTCACATGTAATATTTCACAGTTCTAGTTCAGTTCTTGTTCGATGATGATACAATTCTAACTTGTTGTTCCTGGTACAGTTCACGTTCAAATACAGTTCTTAATGCAGTTCACAATTCAAGTCTCATCCAGTTCGCAGTTCAATTCTCCTCTTATTCTAGTTCAATTCTCATCTTATACTCGTTCCAATTCTCATGTTATACTAGTCTAGTTCTAATCTTGACAGTCCTTAAATATTAGACACCCTTGTTAGGCGTATCATCGCCAAGAGGGTGGGAGGCATGCTATGTCCAATCAGTTCTAAATTCTGGTGTCAAGAGAGGTGGTCAATGTCACGCCCTCAGAGTTCGTATGTCAGTCCCAAGTCAGGTAAGTGCAGATGTGACGGTGTCCGAAGGTCGCAGCTGAAGTACACGTGCGTCAGTTCTTAGTGAGGTTTTAGGGTACGGCACTTTGCTATTGAGCAGAAATCGACAAACACCGAAGTATTCGCCGGTTTCTAGGTCGTAAACTAATAACATGCCAGATGTGAAAATGACCGTTCTCAAAAATAGCTAGAGTTCGTCCGTATCATAAATTAAGTGGTTCGCTGTCCTTAACAGATGTTATTTGAATAAATTTTTATTAGAAAAAAGAATTGCATTCTATTCGTTATTAAATTTCAATTACTTTTCGTTGTATTATGATCATTATCCATTTGGAATATCGAATAAACTCAATTTATTTGTTCCACACGAATAACAATTAATTAGTTTATTCGATATAACTTTTGTTTAACATTCGTCAACAGTCGCTTCGATATATCCTGAGTTGCTCGTAGAAACACAAGCCCGGCGTGGAATCCAACGCTCCCGCTGACACCCAGCCGTCTTACTCGCTCTGTGGTTGGTCAGTGTTTTTCGTTAATAACTCGTTAACTTTCCTTTCGCAAAGGAAAAAGTTGTTTAGAATCACCCCAGGAACAACCCCTTAGAGGGACTTACAGCCTTTCTGGGACACCCTGTATACACATCATTCATTTTAACTGTATTAAGCATCCAAAGCGAACACACTAATTTTGAACGCAGCCGTTCAAGCTGGGCGGCATGTTAAGTCGTAAAATGCCCCAGATTAGGCATCCGAGAGGGACGAAATTGTTTTACGAGCTCTCTTCGAAAAACCTTTACACCTGGACACCACGCGCGCCTGACCGAAGCGACGGGACCAAATACCATTACATTTCACATAATAGGACAAAAATTATAAACACTTTTCCCATTTTCACCAAGTCGACACTTTCCACCCTCGCTACATTAGTCACACCCATAGCAAAAAATCATCCAATAGAAAATATAATCAACCCACTCCGTACACACTGAAAAAACCAATCGCACCAGAGAGAACATTTATAAAAGACTATACACGAACACTCAAGAGACATTATCATTATTAAAAATTCAAACATCAAACATTCAACGAGCAGACTCTTTCGAGACAGAACCGAATTTCGTAGACACGCGTCAATAAGGCAAACAGTTTGTACATCACGCAATCGTTACGAAATAAAAAACAGTATACAATCCACTTCAAATTTGTAAAAAGGGTTTGAGTCAGACCACAATTTTCTGATTGCAAAGCAAGCGTCATTTAATCGTCGCGAACCAAACCGTCGACGCTGTGACGCACAACAGTTTTTGGTCCTTCGAGACGGATTCTCAAGATTCGGATACAATACAGAAACCATTGGATCATCAAGGATCCAGAAACCTCGTGTTCCAGGGAGCAAAGACGATAACACACGAACAACGACGTTCCTGATCGAGCTTCAGCAGCCAAGCGGGTTAGTAGTCTTCGTCTGCGGCATCATCAACGGGTGATTCATCACAACCAAGGGAAGCTGGAAGACACCAGCAGACACAGCAGCAAGGACACCAGTACCCAGAGAGCAAATAGCAAATCTTCGTGTGGGTGAGTCAAAACGAATAATTTTTCCTTTCGTTCATACTTCCTTCTTTTAACTCTTCGGTCTCAACTAAAATAACTACCGTAACACAAGCTATGGAGCTTAAATCTTTGAAAAAACAGAGGGCCGCTATCAAGGCGCAATTGACACGCCTACTGACCTATTTACACGGAAACCCTGAAGCAACTGATACCTCATTAGAAACGCGACAGGTTTAAATAAGAAGAGTTCTATGCTTCCTTTACAAAAATTCAAGTTGACATCGAAGTATTAGATGAGGATTCTGACCACACGGCAGAATGGGTACAATTTGAAGAACAATATGTAGTGTACTAGTTTTAAGGACCTTTAGTTTATGGAGGGCAATAGAAAGCGTTAACGGACGAAGACGAGACCCAACGGACGGACGATGGGTCGATGCGTGGGCAAGGTTATAGGAGTGCGAAGGAGGGAGAAAAAGGGACTTGCGAGGGTTTTCCGTTATGGAAAAGAGGGGTGTGTGAAAAAGAACGTCGAGCAGGTTGAATTTTTGAGAGAGAGGAGAGTGTTGAACAGAGCGTGGAGAGTGTTGAACAGAACGTCGAACGAGTGTGTTGTTGTATAGTTAGAGAATTGGTGTGAGACTGATTATATATTTATGCGCGCCATAGTCGCTCACCTAAACCTTATTCATAATAATTTAACTTTTACAAACTGAATATTTAAAATAGAACTCTATATTTTGGGGGCTCAGCCGGAATTGAAGGAAGTGAATGTACCGTGACCGTGATAAGAGTTGAATTTTTCTTGAGAAGCTGTTCAAAATGTCAGACGAAGAAAACGATACCATCATTGACTTAGCACAACAGGGAAGTTCACACAGTGGCAAGTTGCAAGAAGTAGAAGCAATGAAGTTATGCCAGTTGAAGGACGAATTGAAAAAACGCAAGTTGAAGACGATTGGAAATAAGAAAATGCTGCAGGATCGTTTGAAAGCAGTGTTGACCCTGGAAATTGAACATGGTAAAAATGAAGATGAATATGATGAAAGCGAAAATGAAGATGATCAAAATAATGTTCAGAGATTATCTAGACGAATGCAGACTTTAACATTTAACGATGTGGAAGAATCAGTAATTACATTCAGCGGTGATAATAATGAAAATGTTCGTTGTTGGCTTCAAGAATTTGAATATGGTTAGATTGTGTAATTTGGGTGATATACAAAAAATCATATATGCGAAGCGGTTATTGCGAGGATCAGCTAAATTGTTCGTGAATTACGAAAAATGTTGTAATAGGTGGTCTGAGATGAAACATGAACCGTTGATATCAGAATTTTTGCAATCTATAGACGTGCATAAGATACACAAGAAGTTGTCTCTTAGAATTAAGAAGACGAATGAGACGTATGAGGAATACATTTATCAGATGCTGGAGATAGGTAAACAAGTAGACATGGAAATTTCGTCGATAATTAAATATATCATCGATGGAGTTCAAGATGACGAACACAATAAAATGATACTGTATAGCGCTAAGACGATACACGAGTTGAAGGAAAAGTTCGACTCTTACGAAACCATAAAGGAAAATTCAAGAGCGAAGAGCAAGAAAACTGAGGACAAGACGAAGAAAATAATCCACGGAGCTGCTATTCAAGAAAACATACGAAGATGTTTCTTGTGTGGAAACCGTAGCCATCTGAGTGCAAATTGTCTGACAAAAAATAAAGGTGTAAAGTGTTTTAAGTGTCAAGAATTTGGGCATGTTGCGTCTGAATGTAAGAATGTAAGTAAGCCTGTGAAGGATGTGAATAGTACATTGGAAGGATCACGGAAAAAGCGTTTGAAAGAGGTACAGATTGAATATTGTAAATTAGTAGCGTTGGTAGATTCGGGGAGCGATTTGAATTTGATACGGGCGGAGTACTATATTAAGATGGACGCTCCTAAACTAGATAATAAAATTTTACAATTTCGCGATATAGGAACGGAAAGAAGTTATACATTAAGTATTTAGGTCCACGCTGATTCGTGTCCTTAGTTATTGCACTATAGTGCCTTATGACCCACTCGAAGGACCACCCACTTTCGTGAGAATAAATTGAATGCTGTTATTTTAACAAAACCTTAATATTTATTATAAGTGCGGTGATGTGCTCCACCGTTTGTCGTCTCGCACATTCTGGCTGTTTGTCGTCCGCTCGCTGAACGACTTCTCGCTTTGGCCCTGGGAAGGGGGCCAGCGTTAAGCACCCCCTTCCAATCAGCCCTTGGCGCTGAGCCTTCCAGTAGCGGGGGTGGCGAAGCTGCTACGAGCCCCAGAACCAGGGGTACTTGGCAACAAGACGGACGGGCGAGCCTAGGCACCGCTACCTGGGTTTTTCCTACCTTCTAAAAATAGGTAGCCACATGGCCGGCACGTTGATCATGGTCGGTATGACCAGCACTAACTATGGAAAAAATAAGCATACCCTTTTTAGTGACACCGTGCCATGTGGCCCCCAGGCGCGTACCTGAACATGCCGCCCACCTTGAACACGCGTCGCGAGTTCAACATAAGTGTGTGTATATACTATTCTGCATCTATTTCTAATGACTCCATACAATTTCACTATAAGTAATCTGTACTTTGTCTATTCTAACAGGGACTGATTTTACCTCGACATTGAATACAAATTAAGAACTATATAGCTTAACATCGAACTAATTTATGAAAATACTATACTGATTATGTTTGTGCGTCGCACCGTCGACCGTGATTGGTGATGATTAAACGACGCGGTGGAATCCAACCGAATTATTGAATTCCCTTCGTATGGGTTTAGTGGACTGTATCTAAGTTTGTATCCTTGTCGATGCACAAGTATCTATGAAGGTGCAAAGATGTCTCACGTTGTCTTGTGTCGAATGTGTACAGGGGGTAAGACCGAAATGTCTTACCCTGTAGTCTATAACCAAAATGTATCGAAATGCCTAATGTATAAATCTAGAATGTCTAAATGTCTGTCAATAAATAACCATATTCTATCAATAAATCTTAGACAGTATGCGACCACCCGTAACAGCTTGGAATACTCTGAATATTTTTCAAACATACTATACTTGCTAACTCTTAAACGCGCTACTACCTGAAATCGGCCAGCAACTTACGTCTCGTGATAGCCAGGTAGGCCCTGACCACCAAAGGTCATTTGACATTAACATAAAAGGAGTCATTACCCTCGATATGATATCTGCTGAATTGTCTGATGAACTGACATGACTCCAGTTTTCTGCCGATGTTGAACTCTGAATTTCTGCAACTCTATTTGCAACAAAAGTTTTCCATTTACTAGACGGACTGTTTATCCAAGCCATTACAATAGTCGAATCTGTTCAATATCTTTCACCTGAGAATATTAACGGAAGCGAATCTTTCACCTTTTTAACTAATCTAACTAAAACTAACGCTCCGCATAATTCTAACCTAGGTAAAGAAACTGACCGCAGAGGCGCAACCCTATCCTTAGCGCACAATAATCGAACCTCCCAATTACCCGGCTTTGTCTCCGAGCGCAAATAAATGCAAGCCCCGTATGCCCCCTGCGAAGCGTCCGAGAACGCGTGTAATTCTATTCTATTACGTCTACATATTATAGTACATCTAGGAACCCTTATATCAACTAATTGTTCTAACCCTGAGCGATAAGTTAGCCATTCTAAATATAATTCTTGGGACACTGACTCGTCCAATCCTGTCTGAAGTTGCCACAACCGTTGCATTAACATTTTAGCCTGTATAATAACAGGTCCTACTAAACCTAATGGATCAAATATTTTTGAAATCTCGGATAACATAATGCGCTTTGCCATTGCAACGTATCTGCTTTTACTGCCCAAATTAACCCAAGGGTTTTTGGATCCTTCTCAGCTACGAGTTCCTTATTTACTTCAGAACTTAACTGCTCTTCGTCAATAAATGGACAATTTGTAACCTAATACATTAGATAATTGTCAGAATGTTAGGTCAGAATTGTCTGACCTAATACATTAGATAATTCATCCTTTAATTGCTGTATTTCTGATTATGTTTCTGCGCCCGTTAGTAAATCGTCCACATAAAAATCATCCATAATGATTCTACTCGCGGTTGGATATCTCTCTAGGTTATCTAATCCTACTTGACGTAACACACGAGTTGCTAAAAATGGAGCAGATGCGATGTACGCTGAAATCTCCGGTCAGTTGAATCCACCAAGATTTGTCTGTACATTTTAGTGATGTCAGCAGACAAAACGTATCTGTGTGCTCTAAATCTGATAACAATAGCCATTAGATCACTTTGGACTGTTGAACCTACTCTTTGTACATCTTTCAATGATAAACCTGTCGTAGACTTTGTCGATCCGTCGAATACTACACGTGTTTTCGTAGTCGTACTAGTTTCTTTAGATACTGCATGATGCGGGAGGAAATATGCAGGTTTATCATCGTCTGATTCGCTAATTCGAGTCATGTGACATAACTCTTTATATTCTTTCATAAAGATAACATATTGCTCACGTAGCTCTGGTTGTTTAAAAAACAAGCATACCCTTTTTAGTGACACCGTGCCATGTGGCCCCCAGGCGCATACCTGAACAATTAGGAGAATTTTCGACACACATAACAATAGGTCATACGACATATCCGATCAATATACACGTCGTGCCAGACGCGTTAACAAATCATAGTTTAATACTTGGTACCGATTTCCTGGATTCAGTAGAACTCATTATGAAGGGCGGAGAAATTTTCATTGCAAAATTAGATGTGCCGAAGGTATTCAATATTAATGTTGAAACTGCAGTAAATGAAGTAGATTTATCGCATATTGTAGTTCCTGAACATAGAAAAACAGTAGAGAATTTAATAGAAAATTACGAACCTAATAAAACACGCGAAATTGGAGTCACTATGAGTGTAATTCTAAACGATGATATACCTCTTTACCAGCGACCGCGAAGATTATCCCCTGAGGAGAAAGACGAAGTCAATAAACAAATAACTTCATGGTTAGAGAACGGTATTGTGCGACCATTTCATTCAGAATATGCCAGTCCTATAGTACTAGTGAAGAAGAAAGGTGGAGCAACTGGAATTTGCGTAGACTATAGGCAGCTGAATAAAAAAATTGTAAAGAACAAGTATCCGTTGCGATTGATAGAAGATGAATTACATTCGGTACAGTGCAGAAAAATATTTAGCACCTTAGATTTACGAAACAGGTTTTTCCACGTATCCATCGAAGAAAGTAGCGGAACATATACAGCTTTCGTCGTACCTGATAGTCATTACGAGTTTTTAAAAGTACCGTTTGGCCTTTGTAATTCGCCGGCCGTTCTTCAGAAATTTATACACGCCGTATTTAGGGAAGTAATAGCGACCGGTATCGCCCGCACATACCTGGACGACATAATAGTTTTGGCTAATTATGTAGCGAGTGCAACTGAAAACCTTGAAATTGTATTGAATGTAGCGACTCAGTATGGATTAGTGATTAATTGGAATAAGTGTAATTTTCTACGTATGAGAGTTGCGTATTTGGGCCATATTGTCGAAAACCGATGCATTCAGCCGTCGGAGGATAAAACTAGAGCTGTTGTAAAATTTCCGAAACCTCAGTGTATAAAAGATGTTCAAAGTTTTTTAGGCTTATCGGGATATTTTAGAAAGTTCGTTCACCAATATTCAATTATAGCAAGATATCGTTATCGAATTTGTTAAAGAAGGGCAGTAAATTTAAATTTGAAGGGTCGGAGCTAGAAGCGTTTAATAAACTTAAACTAATTTTGAGCAGTATGTCAGTTTTAAGACTATATCGCACAGGTGCCGAAACCGAACTACACACTGATGCGTCTAGTTTAGGATATGAGGCAATTTTAATGCAACGCGACAGCGAGGATGGAGCTTTTCACCCGATTTATTACGCAAGTGGAGAAACTACACCCGCTGAAGAAAAGTACCCCAGTTATGAACTCGAAGTCTTAACGATTGTAAAATCATTAAAAAAGTTTCGCGTTTATCTGTTAGGTATTTCATTTAAGATTGTCACGGATTGCCAGGCATTTACGTTAACGATGAACAAAAAAGATTTATGTATACGAATAGCCAGATGGACGTTGCTTCTTGGGGAATTTTATTATAAGGTTGAACACAGGTAAAAGTATGGTTCCTGCCCAGCCTTGAGAAATGGCACGGCAGAACCTGGGGGCGCCTCACCTACCGGTTAACGCAGGTGCTCACCGGGCATGGTTGCTTCGGTGAATACTTGCATCGGATAGGTAGGGAGGCCACGGCGCGCTGCCACCACTGCGGTGAGGAGGTGGACACGGCGCAGCACACGCTGAAAGAAAGACCAGCGTGGAGTGCGCTGCGCCGTGTCCTGACTAGAGAAGTTGGTTGGGACCTCCCGCTGTCCTGCGTTGTGGGCACAATGTTGGACAGCGAGAGGTCGTGGAAAGCTGATGCCTCCTTCTGCGAACAAGTCATGTTGCAGAAGGAAGCGGCGGACTTGCAACATGACTTGTTCGCAGAAGGAGGCGGCGGAGCGGGATCGGGAACGCACTTCCCAAGGGGCCGAGGTTGGGCGGCTCAGTACCTCAGTACCCGCTGTGCCGGCTGCAGTACGGGACTTGTCGATCCCGAGGCACCTGAGCCGCCCCAGACCAGCTAAACGGTGCGGGGTCCGGAGCCGCAGGCGGTCGGGGTGAGGGCCCCGACCGCCACTGCACTGCGGTGCCGGAAATGGGGCGGCGTCGTGTCGTAGTCGCGCGGCGCCGCCGTGCGGTGATTCGTAGAGGGGGTCCTGGCACGGAGGGCGCTTACGCGCTGCGCGCGGGGAGGCACCGGTTGTGTTCGTATGAGATCCCGGTGCCCCCCCCCCCCCCAGGGGGGATTTCCCCCACGAAAAAAAAAAAAAAAAAAAAAAAAAAAAAAAGGTAAAAGTATGGTACACGACGATGCATTACGTAGAAATCGGTTATCCACAATTATGTTAGTAAAGGAAAATGATAATGGAATTATTGTTAGATTACGTGAGGCTCAAAAAGACGATGTTGATTTGCGGAAAATTCGTGAAAGTGCCGAACAGTGTCGAGAGGATGGGTATATTGTGAGAAACGATATACTGTATAAAGAAGTGAAGGACGTACCGTTAATTGTTATACCTAAGCAAATGCAAATGCAGGTAGTTCGTCGAGCGCAAGGACGCGGTCACTTTGGGACAGCTAAGACAGAAACACTATTAAAGAGGGACTATTGGTTTAAAGGGATGCGTCGTTTAATACAAAAGGTTACACGAAATTGTATAAATTGTATATTAGTGGAATGAAAGCACACTAAGCAGGAGTGTATGTTGCATACTATTGATAAAGGGGAATTACCTCTAGATATATGTCATGTTGACCACCTAGGCCCAGTACCTTCTACAAAGAAGTCTTACAGACATATTTTTGCTATCGTTGATACTTTTACGAAATTCGTGTGGTTGTACGCCACGAAGTCAACGAATTCTGATGAAGCCATTAACCGTCTGAGGAAACAATCAGTGATATTCGGAAATCCCAGAAGAATCATCGCGGCACCTGCTTTACATCCGAGTCATTTGGCAATTATTGTAAAGAAGAAGGAATTTGCCACGTATTAATAACGACAGGTATGCCGCGGGCAAATTGACAAATTTAAAGGATTAATAGGACATTAATACCGCTAATAGCTAAGTTAGCCGCAGCAAAACCAGAGGAATGGTACAGACATCTCGAAACGGCACAGAAGAACCTTAACGCTACACCGAGTAGAAGTACTAATACGACGCCTTTCCATTTCTTGTTCGGGACTCACATAAAGATACGTGAAGATCCTGAAATTAGACGAATGATCGAAGAAGAATGGATCGCGATGTTCAATATGGAACGCAACGAGTTGCGAACGTGCGTGAAAGAAAAGATCATCGAAGTTCAAGCACAGAATAGAAAAGCATTTAATAAAAATCGGAAAGATGTAACAGAGTACAAGCAGGACCAGCTGGTTGCAATTAAGAGGACGCAGGCCACTCCAGACTTAAAATTCCATCCAAAGTATTTGGGACCCTATCGCGTGACAAAAGCATTACGGAACAGCCGTTACATAGTGCAAAAGGTTGGAGAACACGAAGGGCCGCAGACAACCTCGATGGCAGCCGTCTATATGAAGACCTGGATTGCCGACGATGAAGAAGACTTAGCCAGTGACAGTGACAACGATAGTAATAGTTCAAGAGATAAAAACATCTGAGGACAGATGTTATTTATCAGACTGGCCGAGTGTAGTGTCGTAGTTTTAAGGACCTTTAGTTTATGGAGAGCAATAAAATGCGTTAACGGACGAAGACCAGACCCAACGGACGGACGATGGGTCGATGCGTGGGCAAGGTTATAGGAGTGCGATGGAGGGAGAAAAAGGGACTTGCGAGGGTTTTCCGTTATGGAAAAGAGGGGTGTGTGAAGAAGAACGTCGAGCAGGTTGAATTTTTGAGAGAGAGGAGAGAGTGTTGAACAGAGCGTGGAGAGTGTTGAACAGAACGTCGAACGAGTGTGTTGTTATATAGTTAGAGAATTGCATCTAAATCTTATTTATAATAATTAAACTTTTAAATAAAATTTTTCATTCATTAAAATCATTAGTGCATGATAACGAGGAATTGATCGGGGTGCAAAAATTTCATCTCCTCAAAAATTCACTTCGAGGAGAAGTCACTGCAGTAATTGCTTCGTTAAACGCATCTGAAAGCAATTATTTGATAGCTTGGGAGTTATTACAAAAGCGTTGCAATAAACCACGAAAAATTATTCAAGCGCATTTACAATTGTTATTCGAGCTTCCGGAGGTCACTCGAGATACTCCCGCAAATTTAAGACGTTTAGCCGAGCAAGCTCAAGTACATGTCAATGCATTATACAGTATCCAGAAAATTAGACAAGTTTACGCGTCGAGATTGGGAACGAACGTTGGAGCATACGGAAATTCCTAATTTCAATCAATTAATCGATTACATAAATAAACGTGCACGTGGAGATGAATTTGAGGAAGAAATAACAAATTCCTTGAGAGCAATTCCGCAGAACAATCGGCTACGAACGAAAGCTCAAGATCAAGCCCATATTTCAACCAACAATCAAATGCAACATAATTGCGTTGTCTGCAAGGAAAATCACCCTATTTATACGTGCAATAAATTGTATGTATTAATTGTCTTCGTGCCAATCACGTTACTAGCAATTGTCGATTAGGAAATTGTCGGAAATGCGGAAAGAGCCATAACGTGTCACTTCATTTTCCAAACGAAAGACAGGAGCTATCGGCAAATACAGAACCACCAGTATCAACTCCTTCGATATCTGCAGAAAGCCGAAAAACCTCATTAACAGTCTCAGATGATTCTGAGGTGTTACTCGGTACTGCGGAGATTACCATTTGCGATAAACATGGTTACGAACATGCATGTCGCGTATTGCTGGACGGTGGATCGCAAACACATTTTATAACGCAGAGATTCGCGGAATACTTACAATTAGAAAAATATCATATGAACCTCTCATTTTCCGGATTAGGGCAAATCAATACAAACGCGAAATATTATGTGAAAAGCAACATAAAGGATGCTCTTATTGGTAACATGCTGTTTTTCAAATTGTTGAAGTCTGGTCAAATAAAATTTTAAAATACATCTATTATTTTACAAAACACACGTCTAGGCTGGATAGTTACAGGAGAAATAAATATTCCAAGTCAGTATGTAGGAAATATTACAGGTAGGTGTCATGTGCCTACGTCGCTTGACAAACAAATTAGCCAATTCTGGACAATAGAGGAAATTCCAGAAAGACAATTTATGTCCATAGAAGAAACTGCGTGCGAAACGCATTTCGTAAAGCACACAACACGCGATAATCAGGTACGATATACAGTTAGGCTACCATTTAATAAAAAAAGGATCTTCTAGGCGACTCTAAAGTTATGGCATTGAAGCGCTTTTATAGTTTAGAGCACAAATTGCAAAATGATCCAGAGCTCTTCAAACAATATTCCGTATTTTTAAAGGAATACATTGATTTAGGACACATAACAGAAACTGTTGACCGTAGGAACAGGGTAGGTTATTACCTACCGCACCATGCGGTCGTTAATGTGCGACTACGAAGGTAAGAGTAGTTTACGATGCCTCAGCAAAGAGTAGCTCAGGTATAGCATTAAATGACACACTATTAGTAGACCCTACAATTCAGAATACATTATTTTCAATCATACTTAAATTTCGTACATATACATACGTACTAACGGCTGAGATAGAAAAAATGTTTAGACAGATAAAGGTACATCCAGAGGACAGGATTTGTCAGAAAATTTTGTGGCGAGATTTAATGGGCAAATCGATTTAGACGTACAGATTAAACACAGTTGCTTACGGCACTGCGTCACCACCATTTTTAACAATTCGTTGTTTGAAACAATTAGCACAGGACGAATCAAAACGTTTTCCTATAGCGGCAGAAATATTAGCGAAAGATTTTTACGTAAACGACTTATTAACAGGAGCGCCTAGCTTCGAGGCCGCGGTAAAACTTCGAGATGATTTAATTGCACTTGCAAAATTAGGAGGTTTCAATTTGCGACAGTGGACCTCAAATGACACAAGATTAATTGCTGAGTTACAAAACTGAACAACAGCAAAATTCATTGTGCCTAGATCATTCAGAGACCAAGAAAACATTAAGAGTATTTTGGAATCCTGCTAGCGATAACATAATTTATACAGTAAAACAATTACGGGAGCAACAGCGTCTTACCAAGACAGTGATTTTATCACAAATATCTCAATTAATTGATTCACTCGGTTTATTGGGACCAGTGATTATAAAGGCCGAGATTGGCATGCAGCAGTTATGGAAAGCTGCTACTGGCTGGGATGAATCTGTTCCCCAAGTCATAAAACAATCGTGGTTAGAGATTAGGAACGAATTATATTTATTAAACAATTTTTCCGCGTCGCGAAGGATTGCTATAGATCAACCGATACAGCTACAGCTCCACGGGTTTTGTGATGCCAGTGAGAGCGCGTATGGCGCATGTATCTACATACGGTCTAGCAATAAGTATAAAAAATACGCAGTACACTTGTTGTGTGCTAAATCTCGGGTTGCACCAGTGAAAACGCTATTCTTACCGCGTCTAGAACTTTGCGCTGCCACACTACTTGTAATATTGTATAAGGAAGTAACAAAATCATTGAAACAGATTAGTTTTAACGAGGTGAGATTTTGATCGGATTCGAGTATCACTCTTCATTGGATTAAAACCGCTCTTCATTTATTCAAAACATTCGTAGCTAATAGAGTTAGTGAAATTCAAACGGAAACTGAACCTCAGAATTGGTTTCACGTAATCACCACAGACAAACCATCAGATTTCATATCTAGATGACAATTACCTTCTCAATTTCTGAAAAACACTATGTGGTTAAATGGTCCACGTTGGTTAGTTACAGATAAATCCTATTGACCAATTAGTACTATAGATAAAATCGAAATATCGGAACAGAAACGGTTCATAGCGTTGCCCACTTATTCAAATGCAGGGGACCTACTTCACCAATATTCATCCATTGAACTTTTAAACAGGGTAGTTGCATATATTTTTCGTTTTTATAACAACGCAAGACTCAAGGATAATAAACTAAAGGGAGCATTGACAATCGCAGAAATTAGTAGCGCACATAATCGCATCATTAGATTACTACAACTCGAAACATTTCCAATCGACATAAATGATTTAGAAAAGACAATAACGGCATTTTAAGAGTGGGGGGTCGATTAAGGCACGCACCGATCATGTATTCCCAGAAACACCCCATCATGTTGCCGCACAAGCATCACGCTACGGAGTTAATTATAAGACAGACACATTTACAATCTTTTCACTCTGATACACAAGGCACATTGTACGCTGTTCGGCAATAATATTGGCCATTGGCTGGTAAAAGCGCAACCAAACAAATAATACACAATTGCATTCGCTGCTGTAAACTTAACCCTAAGACACCACAATATTTAATGAGAAATTTACCTGAAAGTAGAACTACAGCGACAAGACCATTCGAAATTATAGGAATCGATTACTGCGGACCCTTCCTCATAAAAGAAAAGAAATTTCGTAATACAAGTAAATTGAAATCTTACGTGACAGTCATTGGGTTTTACCACAAAGGCAGTACATTTAGAATTAGCAACTGATTTAACCTCGGAATCATGTTTGGGGCACTCAAGCGATTCTTCGTAAGAAGAGGAAACCTCGTCAGATATACTCAGACAACGCCACTAATTTTGTTGCCGTAAAAAATGAAATCATGCAAACTCGCGCATTCTTAGCATCAGAGGAATTCAAAAACAAAACCCAGCGCTTTCTAACAAAAGAGCGTATTGAGTGGCATTTCTCTCCACCTCGCTCCCCACAATTCGACGGCCTTTGGGAAGCTCCAGTAAAATCATTCAAAAGACATTTATATAGGACAGTAAGTAATGCAATGTTTACGTATGAACAACTTTACACACTGATAGTTGAGATCGAAGCCATTCTCAATTTTCGTCCTTTAATACCTCTGTCCTCTGACCCCAATGATTTCCTTGTCCTAACACCCAGTCATTTCCTAATAGGTGATTCGTTGACAAACCTACCCG
>SMSQ01018642.1:0-11907 GCA_019453375.1 Ctenoplectra terminalis | reverse complement strand
CGGAAGAGAGGCAGAAGAGAGACAGAAGAGAGACAGAAAAAAGGCGAAAGAGAGACGAAAGAGAGGCAGAAGTGAGACAGAAAAGAGGCAGAAGAGAAGCGGAAGAGAGACAAAAGAGAGACAAAAGAGAGAGAAAGAGGTAGGCTCGATCGCACGTACAGTATACGTGCACACGGATACACCCGTGGCGGAGAGCCGACAAGGGAGGAGGGCACGTGGAGGGGAACTGCTTGGAACCTGCGATAAATAGATTAAATTTGCCCCTCGACTCCCCCTTTTGACGGTGCGTTCAGCGGAAATAGATGGATGGCACGCGACCGGTATTACGCCGATATACCGCACCGTCGGCACGTTGATAATCGAGCCGCGATGCATTTCGCAGCGCAATATCTCCGACACACTCGGGGAACACCGTGTCTATCCTCCCGCGAATCTCTGGCGATCGGCCGCGCATCCGCAGGACTATATCGCGCCGCGAAACGAGATACACACCGGACGAGTTGGATCGAGTGACTTATTTCCGGGAACAGCTAGACAAACATACGCGTAATTATAAGGCTGATAATAAACCGCCGAGTCGGGGGTCTCGTTAAGATACTCGTTGGAATGGATTCGTTCGTAGGTACGTCGCTGTCTTCGTGGGAGATAACGCTGTACGGCTTTAGATATCCCGTTTGTCCGTTCTCGTAGCCGAACGGTCAACTATTATACAGGATGTCCCGAAAGGTCTGTATGTTCCTTCGAGGTATGATTCCTGAGATGATTTTAAACAGCTTTTTCATTTGCGAAAATGTGGAATTTAGATCCGTTAACGAGTTATTAATGAAAAATACTGGCCAATCGCAAAGCGAGTAAGACGGCAGCAGGAGCGTCGATTCCGCGCCGTTCTTGCGCCTCGATGAACAGGTCAGGATGCACCGAAGCAACTGTGAACGAACGTTGAAACTCAGTTTATTTGTTCTACACGAGTAATAATTGATTTATCTATTCGATATAACTTTTATTCGATACTCGTCAATAATTGCTTCGATACATCCGGACTTGTTCGTCAAAGCACAAGCGCGGCACAGAGTCAACGCTCCCGCTGGCGGCCAGCTACTGTACTCGCTTTGCGATTGGTCAGTGTTCTTCGTTAACCCTTTGCGGTCTTATGTCGAGCCTGACGCGACATTTTACTTTGTTCCATTGTTTTCAGTTTTGGGATACCAAACATATTCTTTTACATTAAAATGTTGTTTGATGGAAAATTTTCTATCTAAATATCCTACTGGTAATGAAAATGTGAAAATTCAGCCAAATTATTGACAGTTTTTAAAAGTATATTATTGAATATGAGTTGTTGGACCGCAAGGGGTTAATAACTCGTTAACGAAGCTGATCTTGACATTTTCGCGAAGGAAAAAGTTGCTTGAAATCATCTCAGGAATCGTAACATACATTGAAAGGATTTACAGACCTTCTGGTACGCTCTGCAGAATAATAAACCAGGACCTATCGTAAAAAACATCGAAACTTCTGAGACTGATCATTTCTAGCACCCTTCTTTCCTTTCCGGGTTTTTCACAATTCTCTCGTATAAGTTTCAGTAGAAATGGATTTATTTGCGAATACAGAATGCACTAAAGTATACTAAAAAGCTCTCCGTACTTCCATTTATAACAACGACTGCAACAAGAATAAACGCATTCTTCTAGGGCGTTGTTCTCGCTCCTCCGTTGGCCTGCGAACCCACAGTATCGAAAAAGACCTAATTTATGGCACCCTCAAGTGTCCACGCTTTCTCTTCGCGCAGGACAGGGTGGCGAAAGCAGACCATTCCGACCTCGGAATTTCCTGTTTATTTGCACTCCCCTTTTTCAAGCTCCTTTCATCACCTTTTCCTATCGCCATTTACATTTCTTCATTTTCGATTCCTTTCCATCCTTCCCTTTCAAATTCCACTAATCACGAACCCAAGGGTATTTTAGAATCTACCATCGGACATCACAAAACGGAAATCAGAAATCAGACATCAGAACTCACAAGACAGAACAAAGAAATCAGCATAGAATTCAACACCGTCTTAACTTTAACCCTTTGCACTGGGCTGGCGCCGCTATGGCGACATGCATAATTTTCTTTAGAGATTATGTTTTCAATTAGATTCTATATTTTCATCAATTCAAACGCTTCTTTTATCTTAAAATAAAAGTAAATTAACCAAATAAATAAGATATCGTAACATTTATAATTCTCTTTTTTTCTTTCCAAAAGAGCACTTTAAGTGTTGGAGATATAAGATATTAACCCTTTGCACTCGGCTGGCGCCGCTGTGGCGACACGCATAATTTTCATCAGAGATCATATTTTTAATTAGATTCTATATTTTCATCATTTCAAATGCTTCTTTTATCTTAAAATAAAAGTAAATTAACCGAATAAATAAGAAATCGTAAACATTTACAATTTTCTTTCTTTCTTTCCAAAAGAACACTTTAAGTTTTCGCAATAGCCCTTTGAAACTTAGAAAAGTCTTCGAGCGCTAAGGGTTCAACAAATGTTTATAAAATGTAGTTAAGTTCAGTTTGCCTCTGTCAACACGTTCTCGTAATCCCGTTCAATCTTTACATAATTTATTTATTGTAAAAAGTGTTCGCTTCGATCCTCTACCTCTAACATTAAGTTTTCGAAATAGACCTTTGAAACTTAAAAGAGTCTTCGAGTGCAAAGGGTTAAAATATGCATACATCACTTGTACTATTTAATTAAACGGCATAAAAATTCAAGACAGTATAATAACAAATAAATGCATCGGAAACTTGTGTTAACATAAATTAAGATCAGATATTTTCGCCGGATATCAAAGATAACAACTCATATAAAGCAACCATTTTCTTCAAACGCGACTTAAACCGTTTTAGAGAAATCAGAATAATTTCAGTGCCGTTAAATATACCTATTTAATTTCGCGAAATTTTCTTTAATAAGCAACACTGCGAGAACGTCCCTCAAAGCGTTTTCGATTGTTGGAACACGTATACGCGTTTCATTGAAATTATAGTGATCGCGGTAGGCGAGCCAGGTTTCGCGAGATCCTGCGGAAAAGAATGTGAAAGCAAACAGATCGTTCCCCGATGTGTTTATGTAACGAATATCGTACAGATCATTTTTCAGGTGAAGTTTAGCGATTCTTTTTCTTATGGAAGCGAATTATTAAAATTTCTCGAGCGGAAAAGGAATTTATATATGCTATGATCGAGGGAAAAGGCGTAGAAAACTGGAGATCACAAAAAAAGGGAAAACTAGCGGTTAGGTGTAGAGCATCGAAAGCGGTGAGAGTTGTGCTATATTTTCAATTGCGTTTCTCGTTTCGAGTTGGTCAAATTATAATATTTTGCATATGTCTGTTCCTTTTGATAAATTATTAACTCTTAAACTACATACTTGGTGGGTCAATTTGACCCAAGACAAATTTGAACAGTTACCGCATCGTAAGTATTCAATTTTTCAAGCAAAACTAGATTAGATTAGATTAGATAGAATTAAAAAAAATTGGATACATTGTTCGAACCCTTAAAAATAAGATGGTATAGTTAGAATAACAAAAACGTTAAATATAATAGTTAAAAAAAAATTTCAATGAACAAAGATTGAGAAATTTACTCGTTTATGCATCATCCAGACCCACAGTGTAACTTAAGGGTTAATAAATTGTAGATTTTCGAGCAAATTAATACTTTTATATAGATGTATATAATTTAAAAAACAGAAGCTAGGTAAGCAATTATTTTGTTCTGTAAATGTTATAACAAATACTATATTTCTGCTTTATTTATGTATATTCTCTGTATTTTTGTGTCTTCAAATTTTCCATAAACGCATTTTCATAAATACAGAATCCAATTATAATAATTATAGATATCAACAATGTCGCAATAAACTCCAAAAAATGTACACAAATCATAATAATTTATTTAATCTCTGAAATCGACTCGTTTATATTTACACGAAAAAAAAAATAAAATTAATTAAAAGTGTAGCATATCTACTGATAACCAATTTCATTAATTATAACATACTATAATTTTCATTCAGAAATAAATGCTAGAGAAATAAAAGTTTCAAACCTTTCCCACCAAAATTCTTCAAATTGAAAAATCGTTCCTGAACATTCCAAGGAATTATAAATATAATTATATAGCTTTTCTAAGCGTACCCCACCGAATATAATAAAAATTTTCCACTCGATAAAAACTTTCGCGACACGATGTTTAAAATCATTCAGCGCAGGGAGAATTTGAAAATTATTTTAGAAAGCGCAGCATGAATAATGACACAACAACCAGTTCGAGAATCGGAGCAGATTTTCCGTTTCACCAACTTCTCTGCACATTATGAATAATGTAGATTCGCATCTCCTGCTCGTGATTGTGATAGATGAATTAGGAGAAGCGTGGATTCACGTCAGCCGTCGCAACGCGTTAACGTACGAAGCTTGGACGTTAAAAGAATAATTCCGTGAGAGGGAATCTTTTTGAGTTTTCCGCGGTTCCTTAAAAAGAAGAAAAAAAAAAAGACGCACGAAGTAATGGATTGATCGAAGATTATCAATCTTGCTTGTCGTTTCCTTCGATCCTTTCCAAGATTCTTTCGCGTTCCATAAATTCCGAATGAGGGTCACCGCGGAAGGGTGAAAAACCTCCGAGTTCGATCATCCCTTAAAATATTTAACACGTTTAAAAAAATGTATATTTCTTTTTATATGAAAATAAAATATTTCGACGTGTCTATAAAATTTAGTCGCGAACGAAGTAAATTGTAAAAAGAGGGACTTAAAATTAATTACGTCAAATGTTCTGCAAACGATTACATCGGATCCAAATTGTAACATAATTTTTAATATCTTCAATGTAACGAAAAATTAAAAACTGTTCCCTGACCGCTCCATTGTTTCTCGTTTCCAAGTTACATAAAATTCGTTTCAATTATCTGTTTCGAAAACACAGATCAAAAAACCAATTCCCGAAAAAAGCTCTCATAGTTCTACGAGGTATTCAATTTAATTTCCTAATTACCGGAACAAACAACCTCATAAATATTGCTTCAATTTCAAGAGCTTATGTACTGAAATTTATAAATATTACCAGGGGAATTTCATTTTCAATTCGATTGCCGGGAAAGAATCGCGTGCTCGAACAAATCCAGCCATTTTCGAGCATCCAGTCCATTTCCAGCACAATGGAATCCTAACGTAATTTCCCTGCAAGCTCGCATCATTTCCGCCGCGTGCAAATGTACGATCGTAATCGTGCGATCGATCGATCAAAGAAATCCTTTAAATTTTTAATTATCCCATTCGAGCAGAAATCACCCTCGCCGCGATCCACCATTTCTATTCGACGTCTAAGACGATTCTGTCTTTAATTTTAATCGTAAAACGATTTTATAGAAAATAGATAAATAAATGGTACGCGGACAGAAATTTGTTTTTCTCTCTTTTTTTTAATTATAAGTTTAATTAAGATCACACGAACCTTGTGTGGTTGTTAGTAGACCGCTGATTTCTATGTAAATTCATGTTTTTGAGAACATTGTAAAGAAAGTAGAACCTCGATAGAAAATGTATTTTTTTAGTTTGCATATTATGTATATTGCGTCCTTTTTGCATATTTCTAGCATGTTTGATAAATTATTAATTTCAGTCTAGTGGCATCGTTATGGCGATATATGTAATTTTCTTGAGTTAAGTTTTATATTTTAGTCAATTAAATTTCTTTTATATGTAATTTTCTTCAGTCAAGTTTTATATTTTAGTCAATTAAATTTCTTTTTTTCAGTTTGAAAGAAAAATGAATCAAATGCATAAAAGATTGTAAAGATTTGTAATTTTTCTTTTTTTGCTGTGTCCAAATGATATATTAAGTTTTTACAATAATCGTGTGAAATTCAAAAAAAATTTAGGAGTGCAAAAGATTGATAGTTTTTTTATGTTTGTTTTCATTTTTATAAATCGCGTGCAATCAGGCAGTTGCGTATTTTACTCGAATAAATATCCGTAGTTTAATTATTAGACTGAAAATTAAGCACACGTTTATTAAATGCAAATGTAATATTATGTATTTTGTACGGTGACATCCTCTCGGAATCTCCAATTTTTATGATATTAATCGTGTAACATACGGAGAGTTTAAAAAATTGGATAGGACGGTTGAGCGATAAAGTCGCAGGAGTATGTGAATTTCTAATTATTTTTTGCGCCGTATGAATATATCTGGCCACCGTAAAAATGTGCGGCAATTTCAGAGAGCGAATGTAAAAAAATGAATATTCCTAGCAGGTACCATAATCTCTGGTTTATGTCAGATTAAAATATTCTTTGCTTTACTTACAAGCGAGAAAACGAATTTTTCACTTATGTTAATGAAAAACTCAGTATCACGGACTACTTTATGAATAAGTTGTATTAATTCACTGTACATGCTTTTATGAAGAATCTAGAATTTCTTTAGTTACATTATTCAGAATAACGTGTTATACAATTTATTCTATAATTGCAACTTTAATACATACAAATTTAAATAAAACGAAAAATCATCTCGTAGATCTCGTTCGCTTTTTTAAAGAAAATTTTAGCTGCAAGATAATAAAAAAATATATAATTTATTCTATAATTGCAATTTTAATAAATTTAAATTCAAATAAAACGAGATCCCGTTCGCTTTTTTAAAGAAAAATTCAGCTTCGAGAAAATAAAAAGAAGTTATTAAATTTATTCTATACTTGCAACTTTAGTAAATATAAATTTAAATAAAACGAAAAATCATCTCATAGATCTCGTTCGCTTTTTTAAAGAAAATTTTAGCTGCAAGATAATAAAAAAATATTATAAAATTTATTCTATAATCGCAACTTTAATAAATATAAATTCAAATAAAACGAAAATCATCTCACACATCTGGTTCGCTCTTTCGAAGAAAATTTAAGCTTAAAAAAAATAACAAACTGGTATAAAATTTATTGCACAATTGCAACTTTAATAAATCCAAACTCAAATAAAACGAGAATCGTCAAAAATGAAAATTTAAGCTGAAAGAAAATATCAAAATTTCAAATAAATTCCAATAATTAGAAAGAAATATTTCTAATCTAATAAAACTATGTTTAACATTTATTTGAACTCGCTATAAGAAGGAAATTCCGTGAAATATTAACTATACCCTTTTAGCAATGTACAACGATTAAATAGTATCGTAAAATTCTTGGAAGCAGTCCAAGTCGCAGGATTAGGAAAAGAATTCCAAATGTGCTTTAGTCTAAAATATCCGACGACTTAAATAGTTTCAAGAGGATCCGGTTAATTTAATCGGAACAAGTATGCATGCTTGTAGCAGATGGGTGAGAGTGTTCGTGTTTAGAAAAAAATCCAATATGAACCTTATAGCAGGGAATTCGAGAAAATTGTCTAGCAAAATGTGATCATATTATGTGCCCTAAAACGATCCCGAGAAACATGGAGTTACTTTTTTCTTTATCTTATGTTATATACGTGAGAACAACGCATTTCTGTTGTTCGTTATTTATCTTTGCCGATAGTAATTTTTAAATCATTGAACTAATCACGATTTGAATAAATTTTGATTACATTGATAAGAGTACAGCAAGTTTTTAACTAAAACAAAATTAAGGATAATAATTAATAAAATAACATACGCGTAATTGTAGATTAAGAATTTTTCTCAAAGCAATCTTTTCTTTTTGTATTAATAAAAATATAGTGGATTGCTAACACAGAAACAAAATTGAAGAGAAACAATAATTAATAAAATAATATATATGTAATTGTAGATTAAGAATTTTTTCTTTTTGTATTAACAAAAATAAAGTAAATTCCTAACTGAAATTAAAGAATGTTCCTCAACATAATTTTTTCTTTCTGTACTAGTAAAAATAAAGTAAATTCCAAACAGAAACAAAACTAAAGAAAAACTATAATATAATACAGTAGTATAGATTAACAATTTCCCTCAAAATAATGTTTCCTTTTCTTCGGCATCGGTAAAAGTAAACTTAAAAAAATACAAAAATTCAAAAATAGAAAAATAGATCTAAAAGAAAAAACTAAACATTCCTAACTATAAAAAATTACAAAAAATATGAATCTAGTTAACCGATTCAACTTCAAATGATTATTTAAGATCTACCCAAAATCAATTTTTCATATCCTCTTTTCAATCATTCACAACGATCCCAACCACATCCCTCCATTCACACGCAACCAAAATTCCACAATACAAACTGGCCTCAAAAACATCCAACTTCCCAAAAATCCACGTGGAAGGGACACACAAAAGACTCGTATCCCAAACATCCCAGCCTTTGGCAATACCGTTGACAAGATCTCCCAAGTTGATCCTACGTGATCGATCAAGGGAAGCGAGTAAATAATCCCAGCGTCTGGCCGCGAGCGTATCAATTCTCCTTAAAAGCGGCGTCGACACTCCTCAAGGAGAGCAACGGCGTCGCTCGTCAGCCAGGCGCGACCATCTCGATTCCCGACGAATTGCCGCCGCTGGCGATCTCCTTCGCCGCGATTCCGCGGCGTGGAGAAACTTTTCGTCGGTCGTCCCACCGGTTAAACCACCGCGACCGGATCGATCGGTCTCTGACCAGAGCGACGAGTTCCACCGACCAACGATGGAACGAGAGCAAGACCAGACCGGCGGCGAAGACGCGGACAGAAAGGGAGGAGCCGCCGACAAACGCGGGAAGAAGCGAGAGAGGCGGTCAACGGACGAGGCGAAACGCAACGAGTGGATAGTAACCACGGATCGAACGATGAAGGAAGTAGCGGAAGACCGGTAACAGTGGGAAGAAGAGCGCGCGGATAAGGCGAACGAAACAGCAAAAAGCGATGAGAGAAGGAAAAAGCAAAGAGCAATAGAATCGAACGGCAAGGGAGAAAGAGAACCGTGGACGAGGCAAGGGCAAAAGCGTCTCTCTTTGCCAACCGATAGAAAGAGAGACTTCCTCAGAGGTCGTGACGTTATCGCGACGGTATTAACTCGAATCGAGCTTCCGTTAGGTCGAACCGCAATCAGCTACAACGAGCGAACTCGACGGAGCGTAATCTTTCTCCTGCCCGTTTCCCTCTCGGTCCCCGTTCCATCTCGCGTTCGATATCCCGCCATTATGCAGCACGAGGAGCTGCCCTGCAGAGACTGGAGCAACGAACCGGAGTTGTAACCAGAAGAACGAGAAAGGAAGACGAGCAGGGAATGAGACAGACGTCGAGGACAGAGACACCGGTGAATGCGAACAGAGAAGAAGTCGCGTGGAAGCATCGGCGGAAGCTCGATCGTGGCTCGCGAAACCTCGAGAAACGTTGTCCAGCCGTATCTATCCGGTTCTGATATCCAACCATCCGCCTATCGAGGGAACATCTCCATTCTGATCGTAGAACGATCTCGTCATCCCATCCAGTTTTCACCCCGCCTGTCCCCGAATTGTATTTTCCTCGGGCACGATCTGTCACCGGCCGGCCAACACAACTCGACTCGAATCGAACGCGCGTTTTTCCCACCCCCTGGGAGAGATTCTAAAGGCGCACCAGACGGTCCTGGCACGTCCTGTCGGACTTATGGCCGGCCGAACAATGAGCCCTGACCCGTCGCGCACGCTGAAGAGGAACGATCGGTGTTTTGCAGGAATTCGATTCCGGTGGCCGCCGCGCCGGTTTTCCGCACACCGAGCAAGTCTATCGGCTACGAATGCTTCTCGGTCGGTTCTTTACTCGTTTCGAGGCGCGATCGGTGCAATCGTTCTTGGGTATTTTCGCGAGGGTCGGGAAGTTTCGGAGAATTAACACTTTGCGAGGTACGATTCGGCGGTGACCTAGTTTCGCCGGCAGTTGGATATTTATTTTTGGGAACAGGGAAGAGAGAAAAATTGTTACTTTGTGAGAGGGATACTGAGGTGTTATTGGTACTGATTTAGAACGGGAAGGAGCGAGAATAAATTTTTAACGGTGTGGTTTTTTGTTTGTTTAATTGGCTTGGTAAGTTTAATCCCTTGGCGTACCATTTAGTCGGGCAAAATCCGAGACAAAAGTATGGCGGCCGATGCTTAAGCTTTAGCTCTAATTTTAACACGACGAGTCTCACTCGTGATATTAATGTTTAATCCGAAACTGTAACTACGAGTCTCGCTCCTGATATTCACGTTTGACCCGAAATTGTGATCACGAGTCTCACTCGTCGAAGTACGGCAAGGAGTTAACAGTTAATGTTACCTAGTTTGTAGCAAAGATATCACGGTAATAGATACTTAACACAGGGTGTATTTATTTCTAAGAAATCAGAATAACGATGTATAAAAAAGAAAAAAAAATTTTATTTACATTTTTAAGAAAAAATCGTGGAATTTTATTAAATTTCTCTGGAAAATTATTACCGCAAGAAAATTTGGTAGATCTGATGTTTGAAAAATACAGAGCACAGTAATTTTATATTTTACAAAAATATTTGTAAAATTTCTATGAGAAATTATGAACCGATAGTTTGATCTCTTCGATAGTTTTAGTGTTGAGAATAAATAAACGGAATGAATCCAAGAAACTCTGAACGGTACATTTTTAATCACTATTTTCATATATCGCTTCATTATCCGAAACACATAAAATATCGCGTGTGACGGCGTCGATTATCGGTTATCGAAATCCATTCTATTACAGCAACCTGTTAGATTCATAATAAATTGTGTACACACACACTATGACCGAAACTCGGAGCAATGCTTCTGTTGCGATAGAGAAAATTCTGTTATACACCTACGACAAAATTTTTTATCGTTTTCAGTACCTACAAGAAGCATAAATACGTACTTTAATGGATTTAACACTGTATAGAGCCATGTGACTTATTGTTAGGAGTTACATACTTATGTATCTGCATTTTTTAAATTATATTTTGTTTACTTATCACTGTGCTAGTAAAGATTACTATACCACTGTACTGAATACTACATTTATAGGAATTATTTAAATCAAACTAAGCCAAAAAATTTACTAAATACTACATTGATACGAATTATTTAAATCAAACTGAGCCGAAAAATCTACTAAATACTACATTTATATAGATTATTTAAATCAAACTAAACCAAAAAATCTACTAAATACTATATTTATACAAATTATTTAAATCAAACTGAGCCGAAAAATCTACTAAATACTACATTTATATAAATTATTTAAATCAAACTAAACCAAAAAATCTACTAAATACTGTATTTATACGAATTATTTAAATCAAACAAAGCCAAAAAATTGTTTTAATCAAACTAAGAAACTGTAATCAATTGTAAGCTTCTTTCTAAGCAAACTTAAATCCAATTATAGAGGGTTAACGAACCAATTCGCCTAAGTACAAATAATTTTTAAGAAAACCACGAATCCATTTTAGAGAACAATACCGAATCGATAAGTCCCTATTCCGAACCTCAGAATTGACATCGAACTAATTTCAATTTTCACAATCAGCTACATCCCAAGATTCGAGCCATCGACATCTCGCAATGGCCGCCAGATTCTATCACAGTTTAGATCGAATCGTAGTCTACGTCATTCCGCTAAACCAGTCCACACAGTCTCCAGTTAAGCGTAACTCATTCTGTCATTCACGCAACTATCTTCCATCCAATTTGATGAATCAATATCTAACCAACGAAGCTAGAAATTCTTCAAACGCTAAGTAAATTTTTTTTCTCTTAATAAATACCTTTCGAAATAGCATACACGTTTATGTAACAAAGTAACGAAACGATAAAAAGTATTTTATTTTATTCTATTTTCCTCAAAAATGAGCTCTTAACATGTTAAGCGCTACGCTGGTTCCGGTTAATTAATTATTCTGGTTAGATACGAATTAACCA
>SMSQ01018641.1:0-22403 GCA_019453375.1 Ctenoplectra terminalis | reverse complement strand
AAAAAAAATGGATTATTAGCAAAGAAAAGGATACGTTACGTGGATACTTTCAACGTTTAATATCTTCTATTTGTTTCGTTTCGTGTCGTTAAAGCGGAATGTTTAGGTTTCTAAATGAAAATATAATTTTGTTAATCTGGGGAGCTTAACACTAAAATTACCAAAGCGGTAAAAATGACCGGCTTGTAATTTCTCATAGAAATTTTATAAATTTACAACGATTCAGTTTGGCGAATTTTTTCTGATTTTCTGTGAAAAATATAGGCAAAGATTTATTCTCCTTATTTTATGTATTTTTTAGAATACCTATCTTTTTTATTTCTTCGGGTACAAATAGGTCTACTTTAATCGTCGGTAGGTTTAGTGTTAATTTACACTATTACGTTAACAGCGACAATTTTTGTGTAATAATTTTATCACTTTGAGACGAATCATTTTGAACAGTCCTGCTTCGTCAAACACTATTCTTTTTATTAATTAATTAAAAATTGTTACTTATTAAATAATAATTTAATATAATTCTTAAATATTATTAATTAAATAAAAATTAATTAAAAAAGATTAAGAATTAATTTTAAGCTGAGAAACAAGTTTGAGAAAAACTGATTTCGTGTCGTATCTCGAAACAAAATATGCGGTAATAAATATTGAAGACAAAATAGCAATATAACGAACCATTTGTAAAAGCTATAAAAATTAGGAGCTCGCAAAAGGTATTAAACCAGAGAATTAAAAGAAGCTTCCATAATATTTCAGTTACGATTTAATTACGATTATGATTAAAACAAGGATTTTAATAAACCCTGAAACAGCTGATTCATGACTTAATAAAACTTGGACTACATCAATGAACTTCTGTGGAATTCTTTTAATTGGGCTTGTGACCGACAAGATGGCGACCCCGGACCTAGGTATTATCGATCTGCTATTGATTCTCAATTTTAGGATGGAGTTACGGTGGAGAGAGATGAAAATGAAACTGAAGCTAGCACGTATGATGAAATATACTATATTTCTTGAATACACGTTAATTGTTTACGAATAGTAGTGTGTATTTGAAATGCTTTTTATGGTGGTCAAAAAGAAAATTATTACATCTTCGATACTAAAATACTGAAGGATAAAACTAATCCAATAACGTAACAAGTAAAAATAGATGAATTGCAAAAATATCAGATTTCAACAAAGTATAGAATAAAAAGAGTTACGTAAATAAAATTGATAAGTAAGAAACACGGTTGGGTCAGATGGATCCAAACAGAAAAGAAACGATGTAACGTGTTTAATACTTGGAATGTATACCGTTCCATCCGAAAAGCAGACAAAAAGTTTGTCCCACAAAGGTTCTGGCGTATAACCTATAAAAGGATTTAGAACCTTTCAAGCACTTTCTCGGCAAGAAACTAAAATAAAACACAGTCCGCTGGTGCTCAATGTAAACATAATCAGTGCTTTTACCCTTGAGACGCACCGTTGTAAAGATAAGAACGGGACAGGAAGGAAGTGACGTCAAAAAAAAAAAAAAGAATTATTTAGAACAAAAGTGTGCAAACTGGAAAATCAAACTTGCTTGTTTCCAGCTATATTATTTAGCAGCAATGTTCTGATGGAAGTTTGCTTCGTACATTTTTCACAAGACGGCAATGAAGCTTCATTCTTCGAGAGAGATCGTAGCTATTTTACTCGAGACACGCGATCCTCGGATATAAAGAACAAAATAGCTATTATTTTTTGATGCTAATAAAATGTTCTTGTGCAATGTGATAATAAAATGATACAATTTTCGCATTTACCAACTTCAAATAATGTACGTAAAATAAATGACCCAATTACCGGACACGTAAAAATGTGAACGTTTAAAAATAGTAATTTTTCACCAACATATGAGCCGTTCGCAGGTNCAAAAAAAAAAAAAAGAATTATTTAGAACAAAAGTGTGCAAACTGGAAAATCAAACTTGCTTGTTTCCAGCTATATTATTTAGCAGCAATGTTCTGATGGAAGTTTGCTTCGTACATTTTTCACAAGACGGCAATGAAGCTTCATTCTTCGAGAGAGATCGTAGCTATTTTACTCGAGACACGCGATCCTCGGATATAAAGAACAAAATAGCTATTATTTTTTGATGCTAATAAAATGTTCTTGTGCAATGTGATAATAAAATGATACAATTTTCGCATTTACCAACTTCAAATAATGTACGTAAAATAAATGACCCAATTACCGGACACGTAAAAATGTGAACGTTTAAAAATAGTAATTTTTCACCAACATATGAGCCGTTCGCAGGTCAAATGGATTAACTCCCTTAGTCAGTCAAAAGTTGTGATATTAATAAATAATAAATTATATAAATTTATTATTTATTAATATTTATTAATAATAATTATTATATAATATTAAATATATAATTAATTATATAATTAATTAAATTTATTAATATTTATTAATAATTACATAAATATAAATTCTAATTAAATTTAAATTAAATAAAAAATAAAAAAAATTAAATTAATAAATATAAATATAATTCTATAATATAATTTATTATTTATATAATTATATTATATAATTTAAATTATATATACATTAATAAATAATATAATAAATTCTATCTTATTCACTCTACATGTTTTCATAAACATTATAAAATCTTTAGAAAAGTTACATCTGTATTTATGAATTATACAATGTTTATTTCAATTTTTTTTAAAGAGAATTTTGAAAAACAATGTATATTATTTCATCACATTTCTCCACTTTCTATTTTATCAAGTTAATCGATTTGGCCTGCGAACGGCTCGTATAAAGATATTTAATTGAGATATTGATTATTGAGAATATTGATTCCTCTAATTTTCTATTGAATTTCTATTTAAGAAATTAGAATATAGAATATAGAATTTCTATTTTACATTTTCTATTTAATTTTCGATAAATCAGTAAACAACTTTTTTTGTATCACTAAGACAGACAGCGATGTATATAATAAGTAACGTAAAATAAAATTTACCAAACACGGTCGATGCTGCGACGCACATACACTTCGATTTGAAAATTTTTAAACTAATAATTACTGTAGATGAATCGTGGTGTCACTACAGTAATACAGTAATCAAATTTAATACTGCAGCGATAACTAAACAAAATTCATTTCATAAAATATAGATACATCAGTTTGTAACTTTTAAGTCACACCGTCCCATAGAGGGTTAACCCTTTGCCCTATAACCACGAGTCACAATCGTGGCACCGATTCTGGATAAAATACAATAAAAACACACGATGTTTATGATAAAGTACAATTATAGCTTTGACTGTAATTTAAATTTACAATATTGAAAATTAGCAAATACAAAATACGTGTAATATTTCGATACTTTGCGTTTGACAGAGTGTCAAAAACGCGAATAACTATTGCTAATTTGTATGAAGATCGAAGAAATCGTAAGCCAAGGGGTTAAAAATGTACCGCTAATAATTCACAAAATTTGAGTAAGAAAATAAATTACGAATCGTTTGACCGCTTTGGTACTTTTTATGTTAACCCTCTATAGTCCGAATTTTGTCTGCTTATTGGAGAAAAAATTACGATTGATTACAGTTTTACAATGTCAAATCAAATTAAATCGTATTATTATTTAAGTACTCGCGAAAGTTTTATCGAAATAAATTATTCAAGGAAGAATTCTTTTCTTTTTTAATGTTCCAATTTTATTTTATCTTTTATATATAATCAATAAAAAAATATTTGTCTTAACACTTAACCAACGGATTGGGGAGATCTCTCTGTTTTAACCCTCTATAGCCCGAATTTTGTCTGCTTATTGGAGAAAAAATTACGATTGATTACAGTTTTTCACTTTGAGTTGAAAATGTTTTAATTAATAATTACCGTAGATGGATCGTGGTGACACTACAGTAATACAGTAATCAAATTTAATAGTGCAGCGATAATTAAACAAAATTCATTTCATAAAATATAGATACATCAGTTTGTAACTTTTAAGTCATACGGTCCCATAGAGGCTTAACCAAATGGAACCCAAAAAATAACTCTCTCCAGCCCGCCATGTCATAAACCGTGCTGATTAAATTTACACCGTTACAAATTATACGCTGCTTTCCGAAATCAACATGGAATGTAATTGATTATATGTTTATCCGGATCATTGTAACTCACAGAAACCTCAATCGTTTTAATTGATTAAACTTTTATATTTTACATTTGATAAAAAAACTCTGTACTGTTTATATAAATTACTTAAACTAAATAACTGATTTATAAATTTTAACGGAGCTAAATCATTGGCATCTTTTTATAATCTTATAAAAACGTCGTTTAATAAATCATCTGGTACGTACGTGTTCAATAAATGCTACATTTATGAATATTAAAAAGCGCGAACCTAAAAGGGACAGAGAATAATTAGAAGCATGTATCATCATTGACAGTTTAAGCACATGGTATCAAACAGTGATATATTGTCGTTGGATGCCGCGAAGGTGGAAAATTTATCCGTTTTAGAAATAACGCTGAATAAATAAACAATATTTTGCGGTACAAGTCATGAATGGTATCGGGTTGATGAATTTATAGAATTCTGTGTTTATTTTTTAAATTAATACATTTAACGAAAATTCTAATAAATATGTATCGTTTTTGAAAATTGTAAATGTGTTAATGTATTGTTGTAGTGATACACACAATACACAATGCAATACATAGTACATAATAACACACAATACAATGCATAGTACATAATACACATAAATTAATTAATTAATAATGCATTGTTGAAACCGACTATGGTTTCTGACAAATTAATTCCATTTTGTAGAACACAAGTACTTGATATGAAAAATATTTTCCATACTTTTACGTGCGCGTCGAGTGGTACACATCGGTAGTGTGTAAATATTTTTGTTTTGATATTAAAGGTATTTTGCAATTTAAATTCGATCCATGTAGGAAGGTCTGCAGTTAAGAAAAATACTTGTTTTTCGGTGCGTTCGTAGAATTATAAAGGAATCGTTAATTGATGTATTTATATTTGTGGAATCTATATATTTAGTGTAACTACAGAAATATAGTATTTAAAATATACAGTGGCGTTAGTTAAATTTTTAGGAACTTTATTATAGTGATTTATTATAGATTCAATAATTTGTATTCAGTATTTTTAAAGTGTAATTTATGTAATGCTTTTCTGAATATTTTTGATTCACCAAAGTTAACATAAATTGAAATACTGGTGTTTGTAATGTTTATCTACGACACATATGTGTTTTATAAAACAACTGTAGTAATTTCAGCTGTTTATTAGACCACTTACATTTTTTTTTTTTTTTTTTATTACTGAAGTAACCATTGAAAATTAGAGCTACATTTTTTGGTATATTTTACGACGAATTAAATTATATTTTACAGGCCGGAATATGTCTTAATTAAGTTTTCATACAACGAACGTGTGATATCTTTTGTATCTGTTTATTTATCTACATTTTTCGGAAATATGAAAAAAAATTAATAACCATAATAGGAAATGTGTTTATTAATGTTCTACACTTTTTTATAATACTGAACAATAAACCTTTCGTTATGAAGAGTGTATAATGTATGAATAAAATAAGGTTGGAAAATATGCAATCGTTTAAAAAAATAAAGACATTTTCTACGGTACATAATAATTTATGATATATATACGTATATATATTGTTTATCCTATAATTAATTTTATGTATTTTATACATTTTTTTATTCTATGTATTTTTTTCTATTCTTTCATTCTACAACCCTTAGAGCAAAATAAAATTACTTTCAAAATTAATGGATCTATTACTCGTTTATAGATTTAGGTATTTTATACAATTAATTAGTTATAGTAATTATAATATTTTTGATTTATCAAACTTAACATAAATTGAAATAATGGTGTTTGTAATGTTTATCTACGACACATATGTGTTTTATAAAACAACTGTAATAATTATAACTATTATAACTAATTATAATTATAATAATAATTATTATAATATATAATATATAATATATAATATAATATATAATAATTATTATTATAATTATTATTATAATTAATTATTACAGTTGTTTTATGAAACACATATGTGTCGTAGATAATCATTACATTATTTTATTATGATTATAATAATAATAATAATAATAATTAATTAATTATATAAAATATCTAAATCTATAAACGAGCAATAGATCCATTAATTTTAAAAATAATTATATTTTGCTCCAAGGGTTGTACAATGAATGAGTATAAAAAAATATATAAAATACATAAAATAATAAAATAATAATCGTAGAATAAACAATTACAGCTTAGATCAGTCAACCTTTATTTAACCACCCAATCAGATATGATAAGCTTGTAACGATAAATTATATTAATGATACCTTCATCTCCTCTAATTAGACATTTTCTAATCATCATCTACATTCACAATGAAAAATTAAAAACAAAACAGAAATTAAAAAATCTTAATGCAACTGTACAAACGACAAATTGTTAAAAACTCTATCTCGCGTGAAACTGCTGTCATTGGTCAACTTTTTCCACTCGTACGCGAATCTCATTTGCGATATAGATATCACCTTAGATATAAAAGTTCCAATCTTCTTGTTTTTCCCAGAGTATGACATGAAACTACTTCTATTTCCAGCTTCAACGGCGGCTCGTTGGAAGCGAACCGTATCAGTATAAGACAAGTATATGGTCATAAAATTGAGTCTCCGACGGCATGCAACGAATGTGTCGAATAACCGTTCTAACGCCCGCGACAGATGCATTATTAGTTCGAGGACGCGGAATCTGACGGGAACTCGATACTGGACACGCACGTACATATCCTCGACGCATTTCATCTCATTACTTTCGTAATTTAACGTACCTGTGATTTCCATTCAAATTTTTCTCGTCCAGAATAATGTAAAAAAAAAGAGAGAAATAAATTGGAATTACTGATTGACAGGGAAGTACATAAAATTGGATGAAATTTTAGAGACGTGTTATAGTCATCCATAATGTATGTAATATTTAAATAATTTTAATATGTGGTTCAGATGGAACGTTATTGCGTTTACAATGAATGAAAAATAAAAAATAATTAGAGATTGATGATAGAGAAGGAAGAAATGAGCTGCATTTATTGGATAATATTCATGAATGTTAATTGAAATATAATTTATAAAAGCAAAATATTTGGAATTATTAATACTGTAAATATTGTTAAAATTATAATTCTTAGATAATTGATATTAAAATTTTATTGTAATTACAGTTATAATAGCAATGTTTCACAATTATAATGAAGTTTTATAGTAGTACTAGTATTAAGATATTTCAAAAATTTTTTTTTAAACTTAATTGGAAATTAATATTGTAGGCATTAATAGAAATTCTCTGTATCATGATACATTTTGTTTTATAGCATTATTGGTATTGAAATTTTTCGAAATTCTTATTAATATTTTATTCGAAATTAATATTATAAGTATTAATAGAAATTTTCTGTATTTTAATGTATTTTGTTTTACAACATTAGTACTATTAAAACTTTTCGAAATTCTTATTAAAACTTAATTCGAAATTAATATTATAGGCATTGAGAGAAATTTTATGTATTTTAATGCATTTTTTTTATAACATTAATAATTTTAAAACATTCCGAAATTCTTATTAAAACTTAATTCGAAATTAATATTATAGGCATTGAGAGAAATTTTATGTATTTTAATGCATTGTTTTATAACATTAATAATTTTAAAACTTTCCAAAATTCTTATTAGAACTTAATTCGAAAATAATATTATAAGTATTAATAGAAGTTTTCGGAATTTTAATACATTTTGTTTTATAACATTAATAGTATGAAACTTTCCAAAATTCTTATTACAACTTAATTCGAAATTAATATTATAAGCATTAATAGGAATTTTCTGTATTTTAATGCATTTTGTTTTACAACGTTAATAGTTTTAAAACTTTCCAAAATTCTTATTAGAACTTAATTCAAAATTAATATCGTAGGCATCAATAGAAATTTTCTGTATCTTTGTACATTTTTCCTTAAAAAGTTTTCTAAAATAAAACAATTTTAAGTTCCAAATTCTTTCTTAAATCCTTGCATCAATTGAAACGAATAGTGATTCCAGACTTCTGGCCGATAGTGTACATAAATTACTCCTTCTTTTTTATTTGAAACAAACATCTGCTGCATCTCTGTCCGATTACTGGAAAAGGGGAAGTAGAACAATTAATGAAGCAGGAATTGTAAAGCGAGGATTGTGGATGACTTGTGCTACCTTATAACAATTGGAAGAAGAGAAACGCCTCGAGGAAAGGAATAATTACAACTGTTGATAGCTAGTACTACTGAAAGAACCGTTTAATCACGACTACTTCAATGTTCAAATTTTCATTTCGGTTACTCTAAGAAATGTTTATTATTTACTTAAGTATTCTATTAAAATATCAAAAAAACAACTTGAATATTTTTATAAAATAATTTCTTGCGTAAACTAAAAAAGTAATACAATTTATCAACATGAAGATGTAAAAAAAAAATGAAAAATTAAATTGAAGTTTTTAATTTAATTAAAAAAAAGAAAAAAAATGAACACAAATAAACTCAATTTAAGAATTTATTTGATTGTTGCACATATATCGCTGCAGAAACTTTTTAATATTAGTAAATTACTTTCTGATTTAGGAATTATTAATTCTGAAACGCTGAAAGAAATCAAAATAACAATATAAAAAATTTGCACTATATGGGACGGTATGACTTAAAAGTTACAAACTGATGTATCTATATTTTAAAAAATTATTTTTATTTAGTTATCACTGTACTATTAAAATTTATTACTCTATTACTGTAGCGATAATACGATCCTTCCGTAGCAATTATTAGTTTAAAAATTCTCAAATAAAAGTGAAAAACTGTAATCGATTGTAGTTTTTTCTCCAATAAACAGACAAAATTCAGGCTATAGAGGGTTAAAAGCGCTTTCACTTTTTATTAAACTCCATCTTTAATTGTAAATACTTTCAGGGCCTTTTTCGTGATATTTTTACAGATCGACGAAGTTAATAGAACATGAAACAATTAATGAACCTAGAAGTACGGACAGAGCCTAGAAGTACATAAGCCTCGTTGTGTGTTAGGAGGGAAAGAACAATCAATAAATCGCTACAGTTCGCTAGAAAGGAACAATAAATATTGTACACGTGTACACGTGTGCTATATAGGGACAAGGGCTGTTGTTCTACAATACTGAAACATTAACACTTGAATGAATACATCGATACACGGTACAATAGTAATTTGCACCGTAAAACTGGCATTGATTCCTTTTTCATTGAGCATAGAATAACATTATCAGAAATATATGTTAGAGACAGCAGTGACTTTTTACATTTAAGATACAGAATCTCGGTTTTTTGTAATTCCTATATTTTAGTAAATATAATTATAATAATAATATTAATTATTAATAATATTATAATATTAATATTAATTATTAAATAATTATATGTTTACTAAAATTATTAATAATTATTAATAATATTATAATATTAATATTTAATTATTAAATAATTATATATTTACTAAAATTATTAATAATTATTAATAATATTATAATATTAATATTTAATTATTAAATAATTATATATTTACTAAAATTATTAATAATTATTAATAATATTATAATATTAATATTTAATTATTTAATAATTATATATTTACTAAAATTATTAATAATTATTAATGATTATTAATAATATTATAATATTAATATTTAATTATTAATAATATTATAATATTAATATTTAATTATTTAATAATTAATATTTATATTTAATTATATTATATAATTATATTTATACTAAATAATAACTATATTTTAGAAAATATAACAATTACGAAATGTGTTATTTCTATTATATTTGCTAACATATTTATTTCCATGCATAACCTAATCGATGGCGTCACAAAGCAATATTCAAGTGTTTGATATTTATCTGGTAATTTATCAAGTTTATATCTTAATTATTTCTGTATAAATAGGAAAAATATACTTGAATTTCAAAGTTAGGAAAACTATCATTTAATATAATTCGATAATTTCAAGCTAATCTTCTCCCATAAAGCTCTGAATCTAAATTTTGCAAAAGTTTGTAATTGGTGATAGTATGCTCGAACACATAAATTTTTAAACTAATATTACTATTAATTAAACATGAATCTAATTATTGCGGAAAAAGCAGTCTTTGTATAATTAATCAATTTTATTCATTGCAATTGTGAAAGCCTAAACAAAATAAAATAAACAGTTCCTTTTTTTTCTTGATACAATTATTTAGTCTTCGTTATATTTTCTCTAAATAATATTACAACGTTTTCCTTTCAAAGTTCATGTCTAGGTCTCAATTTAACTAAGTACAATCTTATTTAATTTAATTTGACGAAAAAATTATTTGAAAACCATATATCACGCTCTTTATTTAAATTCAATTTTTTATGTTATATTTCATTCGCATAAAATGTGAAACTGAGAATTAATAAAACTTACTTGTTACAATTTAAATCCCTCTTTTACGCTACATTTCAGCCACATGAAATGTGAAGCTGAGAATTAATAAAACTTAGTTATTACTTCGCTGTGCGTTATATAGATTTAAACAAGAGAACTGAACCGTGACTGTTATCCAAAGTAAGCACTTGTCAAACAATGTGAAACAATGCTTCAAACTTGATAAAATACCAGCACCTGTTTCTGAAATCCCGTAAGGGTAACTTCAATCTCTCAAGCGAACCAAAATCGGGACGGTCAGTCGACTTTGATAATGAAGCACTTAAGACTTTGGGTGACATACACCTATATTTAACGGCGAGATTGCAGAAAGTTTGGGTTCATTCATCGGTACTGTTCATCGTCGCTTAGAAGGGATTGCGAAAGCAGGTAGTAAGGCAAACTTTGAAAGTTTTTGAAATAAATTTCAAACAAATTGTCAGTAAGTGAACTTTAACCAACGATTATTAATGCTCCACGCAAAGTGAACACGGAATAAATGAATCTCAAAATTTATTTCATCTAACAAAGATTATTATTATTATATTATTTTATAACATTATTATTATATCTTTATTATTACTATTATTTATAATAATACTATTTATAATATTATTATATTATTATTGTATTTTTATTATTATTATTATTATTTATATTAATTCTATTATTAATATTATTATATTATTATTGTATTTTTATTATTACTATTATTTATATTAATACTATTATTAATATTATTATGTTATTACTGTATTTTTATTATTACTTAGATTAATATTATTATTAATATTATTATATTATTATTGTATTTTTATTATTATTATTACTTGAATTAATATTATTATTATATTATTATTATTTCTTTTTTCTTACGACATTGAAAAAAGTGCTCCTTCAAAGGTTATAATTACAATTAGGTATTTCTAATAAATTGAAGCAGCGACCTAAAATACATGCTCTGATAAATTCTTTATTTTCCATATTTTTATATTTTAACCTTTTCACTGTCCAATAAAATTGCGAAAAACGCTAAAAACGCGAACTACATTTTTTTTTTTTTTATTATTATTATCCTAAGTGGTTCCATTTGTGATAAAAATACGAAAATATAATTTTCAGCTGTATTTAATTAAACAGTGGGGCCACTCTTTGCGCTGCTTGTACGTGGTACGGAATAAAGAGCGAAAGGGTTAAATATCGCATTTCTGTATAATCGCTACTGCTCGTTATAAATTCCACAGCGAACGAAGTTTCAAACGTTCCATAAATCTGACCAAACAAAGTGGCGATATAAATTTCAAAATGCATTTCACCATGTTTCTTTTCTCATTTTATTCATCCTTAACACGCAGTTTAAGAGCTTTCGCTCGTTACCGTCTCATACTTTTAAGAATGAAAATGTTGAATACGTTTTCAAAAATTTCGAATCATTTTTGTTTACCCATATCTTGGTAATTTCGTAGGTAGTTTAAAATGCATTTTACGGTGTAAAAAATTCTCGCGTGTGCAAAAAATGGTTCGCCGCAGAAAGAATTTGGACGGAAATCTTTTTAGAGCGACAGGCAGTCGCGGCGTGCAGGAAATAGTAATCACGTCAGTAGAACGCATAATAAAGTGACGGCGCTCACCGCACAGAGGACGTCGGTAACTTGGTCAAATTAACATTCTCCAGCTGACACTGCGTTAATTGCAAAAGTTTTCTTGGCCGATGAAAGTGATAAAGTGTCGACAAAAGCCGTGGCTGTGTAAGGCAGCCTGCACAACAGGGAGATCGTTGTCGAGTACGATAGAACTTTTCAACGTTCCGAATAAAAGTGGATCGAGCTTCGGTAACACAGGACAGCGGAGATTAAGGAAACGTCTCGAGTGCACACTTTTACGTGCGATAGAGGTTAGTGTCCACACTCTGGGGGATGTCTCCAATATATCTTTCAAAACGTTCTCCCTTACCAGAAAGTATTTTATTTTTCCAGAATTATTTACATTTGACAAAAGTACCAAGAACGTACTGAAATCAGTTTCACAGGGGTGAATCAAAATTTTGATGTAAAAATTGTAAGCATTTTTTAAGCACGCAGAATCTTGTTATTATAAAACATTTTAAGATCTGCTTTAAGTGTTCATTTTACGTGTCAATAATGAAAGGGAAAGAAGAATTCAAATAAAATAAAATATTAGGGAGGAAACTGTTATTGTAAATTATAGATGCATACATTTCAAATTGTTTGCTTAATATAAAATTACATTTAAAGTTCTGTGCATACTAGAAAGTAAAACTAAAAAAAAAACTATTTTGAAATGAGTTAAATGTGAAAGGTGTGGACGTTGTTTCATGATGGACGCTCTAAGCATGGGAACCATTGTGGTTTACGTGGAAAATTGAAGAAAAAGAAATATATCAGCTATTTTTCTGTTGTATTATATTTCGTATAAGCTATATTTTTTGGTATTAGGTTGGAAACCATGAAACGGGCGTTTTTAGTTTAGCCTGTGTTGAGCTGCGACTGAGAGAGACACATTGTAACGCGCGCACGATATTTTTATTTATAAAGCTTAAAGGTATTCTTCTTACTCATTTCGTAAAATTTTTTCGCGTTCGTATCCCATTTTTATTTTATCTTTATCCTAAACCAGATGGAAACAAAACGCGATTTACATCTACTCTTCTTGTACGAGTTTAAATTAAATCATACCGCGGCTCAAGCTTCGAGAAATATTAATCAGGCGTTCGGAGATGGATCCAGCAATGAAAACAATGCTCGATATTGGTTCGAAAAATTTCGTTCTGGCAATTTGAGTATCGTGAACGAGCCTCGAGGAAGACCACCGGCCCGTATCGATAACGAGGAATTAAGGACGACCGTGGAATCCGATCCACACGCAACTAGTCGAACACTTGGGTCTAAACTAGGAACTGGTCATACAGCTGTATTAACCCTTTGCACTCCGCTGGCGCCGCTATGGCGACATGCATAATTTTCTTCAGAGATTATGTTTTTAATTAGATTCTATATTTTCATCGATTCAAACACTTGTTTTATCTTAAAGTAAAAGTAAATTAACCAAGTAAATAAGAAATAGTAAACATTTGTAATTTTCTTTTCTTCTTTCCAAAAAAACACTAAGTTTTCGCAATAGTCCTTTGAAACTTAGAAAAGTCTTCGAGTGCAAAGGGTTAAAACATTTGCGTGCGATAAATAAAGTCAAAAAATTGAACATAGCTGAACACAGATTAAACAAAAAACGCCCGTTTCATAGTTTCCAACCTAATATTAATCAGGCATTCGGAAATGGATCCAGCAATGAAAAAAATGCTCGATATTGGTTCGAAAAATTTCGTTCTGGCAATTTGAGTATCGTGAACGAGCCTCGAGGAAGACCACCGGCCCATATTGATAACGAGGAATTAAGGACGACCGTGGAATCCGATCCACGCACAACTAGTCGAACACTTGGGTCTAAACTAGCAACTAGTCATTCAGCTGTGTTAAAACATTTGCGTGCAATAAATAAAGTCAAAAAATTGAACATAGCTGAACACGGACTAAACAAGAAACGCCCGTTTCATAGTTTCCAACCTAATACAACCGTCTCCAGGCATAAGTGGGCCACAGTTTTCCGTTTTGGGTACCCATTAATAAATGGGTTAATAAAAATGTTTATTTCTTTAGGCCAGAAAACAAAAGCTACTGTAAGTATTAATATTATTTCGTTGCAGTCAATTATACTCGTCTCTGAAAAATATATTTTATAAATTTTATGAATCAAAGCATTATTGAGTAATGATACTTTTAATATTAGTGATTTTTCATCAATTTTTTTTTGTACAAATTTTGCATAAATGCATAAAGATTCGGGAGTTGGGTAATAACGCACAACTAGTCGAATACTTGGGTCTAAACTAGGAACTAGTCGTACAGCTGTGTTAAAACATTTGCGTGCAATAAATAAAGTCAAAAAATTGGACTCGTATGTGCCGCACGAATTGACGCAACGCCCGTTTCATAGTTTCCAATCTAATATTTCTAATTGGTGGACGCTCTAACCTCAACAGACGGGTGAGACCGTCCATTTGCAACGTTGGTATTTCTTGATTAAAATAAGAAATCATTTTCCGAAAACAACAAACAATAAAAAACCAACAATGCAATCGCTTTCTTCCAAAAAGTGGTCCAACTATCTTGGACTTACCCTATTCTAACGCTTGACTAATAATGGATTAAAAATAAATAACACATTTAGTAATTGTTATATTTGCAAAAATATACTCCCTCCGTCCGGAAATATGGTATACATTTAAAAAAAAATCGTAGATTATCGTGAACATAGAAAAGAAATGACAACATTCATTATATTATTATAGTATATATTAAAAGTAATATAACCTAATATAATTGACACGTGTCATGTTCTTCTTGGTTTAAAACTTAACGATCAAAGATCAGTTTTTTTTATGATAAATAAAATTGGTACCGCTGCAAAATCAATATGGAAAATTCCGAAGAAGAATTGATAAACTTAAAAAGAAGAGATTCCAAATATAAACAATTGACCACGGAACAACGTCATGGTATCTTAGAAAAATGATTACAGCACATGAAAGAGAACAAGTTAAAACACGGTGACTAGCTGGAAAATATTTATGTTCCAAAGAAACGTACAATAAGGCCAAATCATATTTTAATTAAATTTAGGGAGTATTGTAACAAAATTATTCTTTTTTAATTATAGTTTTTCTAGAAAAGTTAATATAATATACTTGTCGTGTTAATTTTTAGTTTTATTGTATTTTTTTCCCAAATGTATACTATATTTCCGGACAACAAAAATCGCGAAATGTATACCATATTTCCGGACGGAGGGAGTAGTTATTATTTAGTATAAATATAATTATATTTATATCTATATTATATATAATTAAAAATATATCTATAATAATTATATATAATTATAATATTAATATTAATTATTAATAATAGTGCTTAGATAATTCTTCTAACCATTCCATATATTTTACACGATTTTAATGCGATTTTTCGTATTCCTATTCTTCATTGGCAAAATGAATAAACAGAGCCAACAGACGTTGCTATACAAAACGATAAACTCGTATGCCGTTACTGTTCTAATTGTGTATTTAACGATAATTGGATTTAGTATCCCAATTTGAACCTTGGAGAAATTTGTGCCCGATCCGCGCCCCTAAGGTTCGTTAACTCTCTTTCAGTTAGTTAAGCGTACGGTATTTTCGCAAACACATATACAGATATGCGAGGCATTTTCAATAGCGCTGTCTCAGTTGAAAACACTTTTAATGAGTCGATCAATATTCGTACACACAACGAAATCAGCTCCGAGCTCTTCAGTTTAAGCCTACTGAAGATCCATTTACATACATGAAGCGTTATTTCCATGCTTGTTAACCTCCTTTCTTCGTAGCAGGAAATAAGCTTAGAAGATGTACTTCATCGTAGCAATAGATTGAGGACCATTATGTAATATATTAATATTCTTGTGCCATTCTGTGTTAAATATAGAAATGCAAAATGCATCATTAACAAAGTTTCTGTGTATTTTTATTTCTCTTGTTCATTTTTATTTATTTTTATTTATTTTTCTTTTTTTTTTGTAATCTTTGTAAGATAGTTTGGCTTGTTTTTGGCTAATAAGAATGATTTAGAAAAAGGTTTCCTTAAAAGAAGATAAAAATAATCCTTTTATGGGAATGATACGGGTTCAGTATCTCTGATTTTGCTCAGAAAACGGAAAATATAGTGAATCCTTTTATTTCAAATAGTGTTTTATGTTTTATAAGATAGAATAGTTTAACTCTGAACGCGAAATTAGTCGCACAAATAGATGTCATTGAAATGCATAACTTGTAATCGTTTTAAAGTTTAAATTAAGAAAAGGAATTTAATTCCACGTTCAGGGTGCGGCCACATTGATGGTACAAGCGGACGTGAGGTGATTCACCGTGCAAAATTCAATCGAAATTATGAAAATGTGTTTTTCATTTAAGATTTCGTTTCAGAGAAAATCAATTTTAACCCTTTGCACTGCGAAACTTTTTTAAGTTTCACGAAACTATTGTGAAAACTTGAAGCATTGCTTTAGAAAGATAAAAAAATTATAAGTGTTTGCGATTTTTTATTTATTTCAATTTGAAATGAATACAAATTGGAATTGATGAGAGTATAAATTTCAACTCGAAACTTCTGCTCTGAAAATGTCGTCATGGCGTTGCCTATGGAGTGCAAAGGGTTAATACTAGAATTACCAACGATTAAAGTACACCCGCGTTCAAAAGTTTTAAGGCAGTTATGACATTTGCTCTAAAGATATCTTAACACTGGAACTACCGACGATTAAAGTATACTTATTTCTACCGAAGAAATCAAAGTGGAAAGTATGTAAAATAATATGTAATGCAATTCAGACAAAAGTTTATCTATATTTTTAATAGAAAATCGCGGAAAATCTGGCCAAAGGCACCGTAGTTAATTTATAAAGATTGTGTAAAAAATTACGAATCGGTCATTTTGACCACTTTGGTAGTTCCAGTGTTAATTGAGAGGTATGAAGAAATTATATTTTTAATCTAATGCTTCGAACGATGAAGAAAATATACACTGCTCGTGTATTAACGATTTTACTAAACAATAAATGCACTTCAAATTTTATATTTTATGCAAAACACAGAGAGTGTCCTAAGACTTTTGAATGGGAATGTATACTTATTTCTACCGAAGAAATCAAAGTTAAAGGTATATGAAAAAATATGTAATGCAAAGGAGACAAATCTTTATCCATATTTTTAACTGAAAATAGCGGAAAATCTCTCGAAATATATCATAGTAAATTTATAAAATTTCAGTGAAAAATTATGAAGCGATTATTTTGGCCATTTTTATAATTCTAATGTTAAAAAATTACTAAGGACGCGTACACTTTACTGATAATTGGTTTGGTATTAATGCACCAATAATTATAAATCATATAAATATATAAATGTGCAAAAGAGAGATTTAGAATTCGTGTGAAAATAATTTATATAATTTATATAATTTGCAAAGCAATGTGCAAAAAATCAGTAAAATATCTGAAAATTTATATTGTATTTTTCGAAATTGGTATAATTAATTCTTAAAAATTTAGAATTCGTGTGAAGATAATTTATATAATTTATATAATTTGCACATCGCTTTGCAAATTATATAAATTAAATAAATCATCTTCACGTCGCTTTGCAAACTAAATAAATTATATAAATTATCTTCACACGAATTCTAAATTTTTAAGAACTAATTATACCAATTTTAATAAATACAGTATAAATTTTTAGATATTTTACTGATTTATTAATTCCTTCAACAGAAAAGTTGATGAAAATGTCCCTGTTACTGAGTATCAAGTTACACTCATTGAGTAATGGGTTCGTCAACTGTTTTCAATAGCTCCTCTGTTTTCAATATTCGAAAGTGTGCAATAATATTTTGTCTCGATATCTTCAATATTATCGGAGTACACTATTGATTTCGCGTTACTTCGCAGGTAAAAATCGAAACGAATAAACCAATCAACTGCACGTGATTTTTTAAAATTCATTTTTCTCGAGATCGAAGCCCCGAACAAAAAATTTCATTTTATATGCTCGATTAAATTTCTGCTCAACAAATCACCCCACGTCCTATCCAATTATCATTAAAGCCACACCCTATATTTCAGTCTTACGATTAGGTATCGCTAACATAAATTGCTATAGATTCATAAAAAAGTAACACGAACTAACGTTATTACTTCTAAATCTTTGTCAAAATTAAATTTCTCAATTAAGAAGAACATATTTCCTTTAACGAATTATAACTATAATCACTATGTAAACAACATTACATATGCAAGCAACAATTAAATCAACACATTTAAGACGAATGACGAAACTTCTCGTGTTTTGTATTTCAGATCTCGAAAATATGAAAATAGGAAACGACGATGTACGAAAGGTTATTTTTAAAAAGTCATCTGATCGGTTCCATCTTTAAATTAAGAGCTATGTTTAGAACACAATTTATTTTCAAAAATATGCAAGCAAGAATTTATTCGATCGTTCCTTTATTCCCTGGTAAGTTTTACAAAAACAAGGTCCCGTTTTCAACGTGTTAACCCCTTGGCTTACGATTCCTTCGATCTTCATAGGTATTAGCAATAGTTATTCGGGTCTTTGACACTCTGTCAAACGCAAAGTATCGAAATATTACACGTATTTTGTATTTGCTAATTTTCAATATTGTAAATTTCAATTACAGTCAAAGCTAAAATTGTACATTATCATAAACATCGTGTGTTTTTATTGTATTTTATCCAGAATCGACGCCACGAGTGTGTCTCGTGGTCACAGGGCAAACGGTTAACCCTCTGTGGGACCGTGTGTCTTAAAAATTATAAACTGATGTATCTATATTTAAAAAAATTAATTTTGTTCAGTTATCACCGCACTATTAAATTTTATTACTGTATTACTGTAATGATACCACGATACATCTATAGCAATTATTAATTTAACCCTCTATGGGACCGTGTGAATTAAAAGTTACAAACTGATGCATCTATATTTTAAAAAATTAATTTTGTTCAGTTATCACTGCACTATCAAATTTGATTACTGTATTACTATAATGATACCACGATACATCTATAGCAATTATTAGTTAATTAATTTTAATTAGTATTTGCTAATTTTGAATATTGTAAATTTAAATTACAGTCAAAGCTAAAATTGTACATTATCATAAACATCGTGTGTTTTTATTGTATTTTATCCAGAATCGGCGCCACGAGTGTGACTCGTGGTTATAGGGCAAAGGGTTAACTCTCTGTGGGACCGTGTGACTTAAAAGTTACAAACTGATGTATCTATATTTGAAAAAATTAATTTTGTTCAGTTATCACTGCACTATTAAATTTGATTACTGTATCACTGTAGTATCCCCACGATCCATCTACAGTAATTATTAGTTTAAACATTTTCAAATCAAAGCGAAAAACTGTAATCAATCGTAACTTTTTCTCCAATAAGCAGACAAAATTCGGGCTACAGAGGGTTAAATAGCAAAAAGCAAATGAAAGGTCATAATAATAAAATGAGCTTCGAAAAGTCGAGATAATTATTACTGACAGCATTATACTAGCTTTACACCAGTCGAACTTGATCGATCGTGCCTTGAAGCAGTTGAAAAACTGGTTTAATAGAATCTCTCTCGCCCGATACGAAAGATATATTGGAATCGACGTGTATATCGAACTCTTACTACTTCTCTGATACGGAAGTCACTGTTCGCCTCAAGACGAAAACGACATTTTCCTTTTTTTTCCATCCACTCGAGAAAGGAAGAGAATTATGTTCCTTAATGGAAGTTAATGGCAAAGTATGATATTTATTTTTAGCGATATACCAACCCCGTTCGGATAGAAATACACACAGCGTATCAACAACTTTTGGAATAACTTAGAAAAATATTTAACGATAGGTGTAAAATATTAGGTTGTCCCGAAAGTTCCTTCCGTTATCTTCACGCGATACTTTCGTCTAGCAATGTTTAAATAAACATTCAGCCTTATTTGTTAAACGAGAGATGAAGGGAAAAAATAGCACAAAATGAATTCTGTATAAACTAATAATATATCGTAAAACATAAAATATTACGTATCAATTACTTATTAACACTAGAACCACCGGCGATTAAAGCATACTTGTCTCGACCGAAAAAATCGTAATGAAAGGTATATAAAAAAATACGCAATGCAAGATAAACAAAGCTTTGTTTACATTTTTAACAGAAAATCGCGGAAAATTGCCTCTGAGATGCCATAGTCAATTTATAAAATTTCTATAAAAAATCATGAATGGGTCATTTTGACCACTTTGGTAGTTCTAGTGTTAATAAAACGAAAGAAACTTTTGGGACAACCTAATAAATAACATTAACCCTCATCCGTCTTTCATTTTCTCAATTTAGTTTCTTCATTGGTGTCGGATTGACAGGAAGGTAAAAGATTAATAAAACGAGAAGATAAATAGTTAAAGCACAAAAAATTTTGAAACTAAATTTCTGCGCGCTCCAGCGGATAATTATTAGCATCGTTCACAAATAATAAAGCGATGTGCAAAGCGTATTGTTTTTTTTTTTTCTTTTTTTTATGTTTATTAACACGTTGACCGCCGCGTCACCCGTATTCGTGTGACAGCAAAAATTCTGATTAGGCAGCGTCAACCAAATTCGGGTGATGCTTATTTGAATGCTTACAAGGTAAATTAGTCGGTATTTCGAAAGATATTTCACAGAATATGAGACTATTGAATTGTTATAAAAGTTTATTAAAAAAATTTGAATAGTTATAAAAGTTTGTTAAAAAAATTTGAATAGTTTTAAAAGTTTATCATAAAAATGATTTACAATGGAATGCTTTAAAATAGCCCATACAAAGTTGGGGTTGATCAGGGCAATCTGGACAAAATAATTTTAACTATTCGCCACTACTGAAAATATATTTGAAAAGGAAGAAATAATTTTCAGATCTCGCACGCTTTCTTAGATACATCGTTCTTAAAGAAAGATTTTCAACTAAATGTACATGTATGTCCCGAAAACGTTTCGTTATAAGCGTACTTATTATTACGCTACAATTAGAAACAAACGATAAGCGCGCGTGCCCTGACGGAAATTTTCTTATAAAATTGCGTGCCAGTCAACGTGTTAAACACATTTTAACCGTACGCACTGTCAAAATTCTTAAGATGAAGCATCGCGATACAAACTTTTGTGTAAACTGAGCTAAGAAGGAAATTGCTGTAGTCAAACAGCCCTCCCTTTCATCGATCTAACTCCCGTCAACCTCTTCCTTTTCAGAAAACTGAAACCGACATTTTTATACTGTATTTAAAATCTAGCATGCAGAGGAATGCAACACTTAAAGAATGCGCTGATAAAACAACAGAGTTTCTAGAGTCCTTTGAAAATTTATACTCGCTAAGCAAGCAAGGTTCTGAGTGGTGAAAAAATTGGAAAAAAAAATGTTATTCGACAAAGGATCGTCTCCAATCGCCACTCATTCATTTCGATGAAACTTACGTATGATGCGGTTGTCGAAGAAAATATATGAAGCATACTTTTTTTTTCATCGATCATCATTTGCGTTAAAAGAGTGAAAATGGCTGTGAAAATTGGCATCTCGACAAATATTTGAACCAATATTATATTATTATTATATACAATATTATGTTATGTTATAAATGCAGAAATTGTGTGTTTTTCAACGATGAATTAACCAACTTAGTTTTTGAAAAAATCTACTTGCTTTTTTAAATGTGTAATTATGTTGTATCAGAAATATAATATTATAGTCACATCTGCGGAGGCTAGAACGAATTAGTTCTTTTTAATTACTGTGTAACTTCATATCTAAAATAAGTTTCTAAAGGAGTGACCTACTTAAAAAGTTACATGGATATGTGTGTGATTTATAAAATATAAAGCTGTTAAAATTGTTTGCCGTAAGGTTGACAAATTTTTACCGAAAATCTAGAAACGTATTTTCTGATATTTAAATACGTGAATACGAGAGGAGGCAAACAGAAGTAAAATATTATTATAGAGCGAAGTGTTGCGATGAAATTAAAATTAACTCAGATTAAATTGTAAATAAAGTAAATTGTATCAAGACGTGTTTGTGTAAGCGCGATATTTAAAATGTTATGAAACTTCATTTTGGAATATTTATTTGACGTACGACGTTT
>SMSQ01018640.1:0-14289 GCA_019453375.1 Ctenoplectra terminalis | reverse complement strand
GGTCTATTTTATTATCCGAAGTCTTGTGCCGCAAAGAGATAAGCGCCACCGTAGTGGCGTGTATAAGACAGGTGTAATTTTCTTCAGAGATTAAGTTTCAAGTTAAATGTTGTATTTCCGTTGATTAAAATTTTTTATTTGTTTTAAGACAAAGCAAATTAATTTTAGTATTTTTTTCTTTCGTGCAAATAGGCAGTTTTGGTATTAATTTCAACGACAAATTACCAACACTGAAAAATGTTAGAATAAAAATACACTCTTTATCGATACCATATTTAGAAATTCATAATACAAAATTCACAATGTATTAATATTGTTATGTGCATAAATTCGGACGGTTTCTTACGAATATACATATATTTTTTTTCTTTTTTTTTTCAATCAGAAGCTTTTAACTGCTCCTATAAAATACCAATTTTCTATTTTTTCTTTCGCTTTCACATAACGTGTTAAACATTGATTTCCGAAATCATGTAAGTATAACGCACTTTTAATTAAATTCAAATATTTAATGCGACCATCGAGTGGCGAATATCGCGAAATCGTATAGATAATAAGCGTTATTTTTTCATCAATTCAACGCGTAATGGAACTGTGAAACGAAAACGTGGTTAAATATAATATGGGTCGAGCGTAAAATAAATGAGATGGAATTTCATTCCACAATTTCTGTCTACTTCGCGCGATACACTAATTGAGAGTAGCGCGAAAATTGAAAGGTATCTCCGTAAAATTAGATCTCGGCAATGTTATTCGATAATAAATATTACATCGATACCGTAAATTACCGAAATTCTCTCGCACGCCTCCACATAAATATAATAATCATACCTAACGAAAAACTTAACAATTCAATCCTACTAAATAATACACAAAAGCGTCCCGTTGTAAAACAGTCGTCGAAGCTAGCCATAGTTTACCCGAGTATACACAACCGTCCATAAGTATTCGACCATTTGGTTGGAATCGAATCAAAAAGTTGATATCAACTTGATTGAGTGATAACTAAAGAAAATTAATTTTTTAAAATATAGATACATCAGTTTCTAACTTTTAAGTCACACAAAACCATAGATGGTTAAAATATTATTTTTCGTGTTCTTTTGTTACGCTGTAACAGTTATAATGCATATACCCCTACAGTAGAATAAATATAAATTTATACGATTGACATAGAAACATGATCTTTGTATAAATGTAAAAGATAAATACTGTGATAAAAATCACATCAAGATTCCTTATTTCGAATATATTTCGTACATTCTAGATAAACTCGCCTTCTTATTATTAGGTTGTCCTGAAAGTTCCTTCCGTTATCTTCACGCAATGCTTTCGTCTAGCAATGTTTAACCCATTCGCTGCCAAGGACGAGTATACTCGTCTTTGGCAGGGTGTCATGCATTGCCAAGGCGAGTATACTCGTCCTACTTTAAATATGTTATAACACACAGGCTTTTGAATTAGCAAATTTTTTGTGGCCACAAACATTAATATAGAAATGTAAAAAAGTTGAAAAAATACTACCGCTTGCAAATGATTATGTATGATAATATATGTGCTCTTACCAAGAAATAACAGAGCTTTGGTAAACAATCTCAAAATATAAATGGCAATGGGAATGACTTCATATAATTTAGGCTTGGCAGCGAATGGGTTAAATAAACATTCAGCCTTATTTGTTAAACGAGAGATGTAAGAAAAAAATAGCGCAAAATGAATCCTGTATAAAATAATAATACATCGTAAAACATAAAATATTATGTATCCATTACTTATTAATAAAACGAAAGAAACTTTTGGGACAACCTGATATTTTTAGACATTTATACCCAACAAATGTCTGCGCAAATAATCCCGAGACCCAAAACATATTAAGGGATCTCGAAATAATGACCAATTAAAATAATTCCCGTCCCTGTAACCGCTTGAAATTCGGCTCTCATAGGGACTGTTTCCCATGTACCCGAATCAGTGGAACAACGATTCGCCGGTTGCTTCTGAGGAACAGGAATAATACCATTGCACGGACCACCTTCGCTTAATGGTGTTATTATTAAGCTACAAGTGGTTTCGTTCGGGTATCTCGTACGTTTTAGCAGAATACCCAACGAGATTGTAATTATCAAGCAGATGAACGCGCTGTGTTAGCGGATAATAATCGATGTTCCCTCTTGATAACGGCGAGGCACGTGTGCCGGCGTATTCATCCTATACAACCAGAGGTATTCTAATCATAAACACGATTATGCTTTCGAGCGACACACGCCGCAGTTCTGAAAGTTTCACGATAATTACTCGCTTCGACGGGATCGCTGGCTCGATTATCACCAATGCAAATATCGAGAGAGTAATTAGAGATTATGCAAATGTTGCGAACGCCTTGACGCCAACTATGCGAGCCGTGTTTGTTTGATCGGTGAAAAAAAAATGCGCTCGAAACGGAGCTCGTTTGCATGGCTAATTTAATTGTGCGGCGCTATAGTGTTGGGTTTAAGATATTGGGTTGAGAAAAATTTTATTTCAGTGGAATGTACAATTATTGTTTTTTGGGTAGTAGAATTTTGTAATTAGTACATATTTAATGGGATTGATGGATTTTTATGGTAAATTTTAGGTGAATTCTTAAAGGTGTTTAACTACCACGATTGAAGTATCCTTATTTGTGCTATAGAAATGAAAATAAAATATGAAAAATTCATAATATAAAGGAAATAAAACTTTGATCATATTTTTAGCAGAAAATTACGGAAAATTTCCAAAAATGCGTGATAGCAAATTTGTAAAATTATGGAACTTATAAAACTTTGGTAGCTCTGATGTGAAATGTAATATTAGATACTGAGAATTTGAAATATTTTAACATAGTTTAAGAGTCATAGAATCGTATCAAGATTATGATAAATCACATTGATTTTTATTCAGTTTGTATTGAAACTATTATCGTCAAAATTTTTGTAGTATAGAATTATTGCCTCTTTGCAATTTTTGCTTCTTTTCTTTCGCTCAACTCTTTTCAAATTTCTCTTCCAAGGTGCTCACCGTGAAATTTTCTATATCTCGTAGCTTTATTTATTATCTGTATTATCCATTAATCTCGTTTCGCAAGCGATACCAAGGTGCCGTATTCAAGGAAATATTTTTTGCACTCGCATTAATCCTTGCATGCACGAATTTTGCATTACTGAGGAAGGACGTTAAGTTGTCAGGGACATTAGAGGCCTTGCTGGCACATCGTGGACACGCTTTAAGTTATTTTGACACTAAGCAGCTTAAGGAACCAGCTAGTCTAGATTACATCGTCCATAAGACACCGACTTAACCATTCTACCGGCCATTTGCTTGTACATATTCTAAATTGAAACTTCACGCACTGACATATTAGTTTAGATGTTGAGCCGCGACAGACTCTGGTCTTTGTTTTGGACATTCCCGTCGCGGAAGGAAAGTAAGAAAGAAAGAGCTATGACAAATACAGTAACTACCGAAATTTAAAAAAAAATATCAAGCTTCTGCATAAACTAAGTATTGTAAGGGGTAAAAGAGAGAGACAATTAATTCTTATAACTACCTGAAAAAAGTTATGACATCTTTGATAAATTTGATTATCTTATACACTGCGGTGCATAACTATAGCACCGCCTAAATTTTTAGCTGTTTCAGACTTTAGATTAAAAGTGCTAAAGAATTAATTGTAGAAATTGAAAAAGTATGAGAAAAATGAACTGTAGAGTAAATCACATTTAAATTGCCCTCTTATACGAAACAATATAATAGAAAATGTGATATTCAACTGTTGCGTAACTATAGCACCGTCGTTGTTATTTACTAATTTAGAAATGCAATAATAAAAATAAGTAACGAAATAAGTAGAAACATATTTCGGAAACTTATTGATAGCGTTCCAGACAGAATTTTCGAGCTAATTACAAAAAAAAGGTGGTCCTACGAGATATGAAAATTGTTTATCATTGATTTTATTGATGCGGTGCTATTGTTACGCAACAGTAAAAATTCAGACTTTTGATTGTATCATATTGTACAAAAGGAGAATTTAAATAAAAATTAATTTAAAGTTGATTATTTTTCATACACTTTCAATTTTTACAATTCATTTTTCTGAATTTTCAATCTAAATTCTGGAACAGTTAAAAATTTAGGCGGTGTTATAGTTACGCACCGCAGTGTATATTCCAGTATGTATTACAGTATTGGAGAACATGTTTTAATGATAATTTATTAAATATCTCATCGATAACGATAAAAAATAATTATATCTTCTTTTCATCTGCATATCCACCGTGTGCTTTTATGACCGCGTATGGGACTCAAACGGTTAAGATGATCATTTTTAGAAGCAATCTTTCATACTTCGTCGTTCGCTATTTTCACCTTTCCAAGATATGAGATAAAATACGAGAAATTTCGTCACCCGTCCATAATGTATTAAAACAATCCCCAGTACGGTCCAGCTTATTCACCTTATCTCACCGTCCCATTTAACCGATCCACCATCGTCCTCTCGGCGCGAAACCGCGAGCCCTCGCGACGACAGCTTCATCGAATTTCAGACCAGGTCATTAGCATCTAAACTTAAACGAACTTCCGCGAACTCGTCCCCAGTGTTTTGCGGCTCGCTCGTAACCGCCCCCGGGGCGTTTTCTTGGACCCCGTCAAACTGGATCCGCGGGTTTTTCGCCGCGATTCCACCCGCTCCATTGTTGGAACGGCGAACAACGAGGTGATTATCATCAGCAACGATTGTTCGGTCGGCCCGCATCGAAGTTCCTCGGTGGTCCCGCGAGTCGAATAACTCAACCGTCCCGCGGTTTGCATCCCGACGTCGTATAAATTCACTTTGTCTCGCAGAAATTACGGGAACTTAGAAACACGGACGCGCTTATTACCGCGCGGACAGGCGCGCGTTCGCCTTGATGCGCCGGCGATTTATGGGGCCGCGTGGAACGCGCCCTCCTGTCGAGCTGCTTTTTACCATGGAACAATTTATCCACGGGAATATCGAGCGAAAAGAACGCTACTCCAGGCGTAGTTGCTTCAGTTTCGCGCAGAGTGTTTTTCATGGGTTTGGTAGGTGGATGGATGTTAGGTTGTTAGGTTACAGTTCAACAGCGGTATTGTAATTGTGGATGGGTTAGGTTCGAGTAATAATCTTTCTCGTGTCCTTTTTTTCATTTGTAGTATCTTTCGTGGTTGTAATATGGAAAATTATATTAATATATGCCAATAATATGGGAAAATATGCAAAATATCTAAATTATAGCGTGCTTTTTATAATACCTGACGAATAATTTAATTTCCTGCAGAAGTTTTAGGTTTTTTTTAATATGGTCTCGAGAATATTACTTTGCATAAAAATGCACAGTTTGCTGGTGAGAAATATGGACATTTATTTGTTTGAAAATAGAAAAATAGCACACACTTTATGAATTGATTGAATATAATTAAGTTTATGTTTTTTTACTGGAGAGGCGACTCTCAGTAATCACTTGGATTAATGCAGCAACTCGATAACGCATATAACTGTTTTATTTTAATATTTTGTGTATTTTTACATTGTACGAGAATTAATATTGAATATTGAACTCTGTAATTCTGTTTCGTGCAATATTTTCGGTTTCGTAGGGCGAGCGTCGCAAAGATATGTCTTCGGTTCTTCTTGGACCAATTACTCGATCACTGTCTTCGTTACTGTCATTTGTTTTTAGTAGATATAAAAACTGAGCGAAATATTATACAAATAATTTAGTAAACATTATACAAACTATTTAGTAGATGTAAAAACTGAGCTAAACGATAAAATTTGTAATCGCTTAGAGACCAAAATCATAATGTTATAAATGAGACATTATGATTTTGGTCTCTAAGCAACTACAAATTTGATCGTTCCGCTCAATTTTTATATCTACTAAATACAAACACTCTAAGCAACTACAAATTTTATCGTTTGGCTCAGTTTTTATATCTACTAAATACAAACCAGATTTAAAATAATAATTTCAAACACAATGCTGCCTTACGAAGTCCGTATATATTCACTTAAAATGTAAAGAGCACAGATATTTATTGATAAAATAATTATTGTCACTGATCGCTCACCATTCAAATTACTTAATTAATCCAAATAATCAATGAGCCCCCTCTCGAGTGCAAAAAGTTAAAATAAATTCAAAACAGTATCTTAAATTGCATAGCTTACCACAGACGCTAAAAAATAAACTCCTATGCCATCAGCTATTCTTCAGATTCATCCTTTAACGATGAATCTTCACCACAAACCAATTCAATGGTCCCATTTTCTAACAAAAAATATTTCCAATAAAGGACCAACAAAGAAATTACCAATGAAAGTATGCGTTTTCTTGGCTCCTTTATACTCTCGTTTCCATACGGAACTGCGAAGTGTAAAACCGAGAGAACGCAGACGACGAACGATCCAAGGACGGCAACCAGCAATGAAGAGGAACTCCATCGGGCGTGAAAATTCGTCTCGATCGAGGCACGATGCATAAAAGATCCAAGCCAGTAAATACGCAGAGCCGAGTCGATTCGAAAAGCGGTCCTCGCCGTCCTCGACAACCAGCTGAGGGGGTGTTTATATCATACACGCTTGCACGTCGTAAAATTTGGAATGTTGCCCGAGTATCTGGGTTAAGAGTGCCCACTCGGGCTGCGGTAGCGCGAAGAAAAATGCTCGGCGTCGTTCGTGGCCCCTGGATCGCATTCCCGTGATCCCAAACTCTTTAATCGATTTCCAACCCCTTCTTCGTTTACTGCCTAACTTTCTGTGCTAGCTACGCCACTGCTACCACGCCCGAGCCGGAGTGATCTTGAAAAAAAAAAAAAAAAAAAATCACCTCTGTTTCTTTATCCGAACTCTCTCGTCTCAACTTTCTTCGAACATTTTGAGTTTCTTGTTCATTTGTATCTCGAATGTGTACACGCACTGCCGCTCAAAAGTATCCGGACGATTGCTTGTTTCATGGATCGCGTAAACTCGAGTATTGTTCGGTCCTGAAAGGCTCCGAATAATTAGTAACGGTCCTAAATCAAACCATCACGGTTTATGACATGGTAGGCTAGAGACACCTAATTCTTGGGTGCCATCTGGCTAGCAGACTATCGATGGCACGTGCAAGTTTTGGGTCCGAGTAGCGGTGCCATGTCATAAACCGGGAAATACCAAGGGGGTAGATTGGCGCGACCGAAACTGTTTTCGCCAACCTGGAGGATCACGTGGCGACCAGAAGACGGTCTCGTTGGCAACTCGCGGCCTACCTACCCCGTAAGATGGACACAGTTCCCCTTCCAGAAAATAGCACGCCAAGGGCGTACTGGAAGGGAGTAACTGTGGCTATATAGCGAGGTGCAAACTGCGCCCCGACAGACATTATAGTAGACATTTAGACATTGTAGATTATTCGTTATAAACATTGTAATAGACATTTCGTTAGAGACATAGTACTTTGGTGGCGACTGAAGATGAAAGGAAAAGGATAGGAAGCGTTTCGTCCGGGGCCTGCTAGTGGACTCGTGAGTAAGGCATCCTAGCAGGCCCGTGCCTTAGACGCGGGGATGTTGAAGTTAGGAGAGGGATCGGTATAAGTACTAATCGTACTGTTTCCGAGGACTTGTGGGAAAGTCGGTCTTGTAGGTCCCTCTGGTGGTGGAGCGTAGGAGGGCCGCCACAGTACACATTTTCGTTATAGACTACAGAGTAAGACATTTCGGTCATACACACTGTAGACATTCGACGTATAGACATTAGACATAGAAAGACAACGCGTTGCATCGTTGCACATTCTTAGACACTTGTATATCGACAAGGAAACAAGCAGTTATATACAGTCCACTAAACCCTTCGAAAGGAATTCAATAATTCGTTTGAATTCCACCGCGTCGTTTAATCGTCGCCAAACACGGTCGACGCTGCGACGCGCATACAAGTATCAAAATAGTAACCATTAGCTTCTGTAATTTTAAAGTTAACATTGATCAAGTTCTCGATTAGCTGTTGGACTCCATCGCGAGAAAATAAGCGACGGTTTCGATTAGGTATTGGTCTTCATCGCGAGAGCATAAGCGACGGTTTCGATTAGCTATTGGACTCCATCGCGAGAAAATAAGCGACGGTTTCGATTCGGTAAACTTATTCATGGAATTATTTTTATTTCTTCGATCGTCTCGAAGTGTGTCACATAAATGATGCAGAGAACGGAATAATTAAAGATCGGTTGGAGCTAAATGTGGACAATACGCGGAATATGCAGCGATACTTTCCAACCAATATCCAAAATAATGAGGGGGAGGTTATCTCAAGTCTTCTTCGCGTTCATCGACTGAATGCGTTTTAAGTATTTTGATATATATTTAAAAAATTTTATTTCATTCTGTTATCATTGTACCGGTAAATTTAATTACTACATTACTATAGTTATACCAGGTAGTTGAAATATATAGATTATCGATGCAACAATTTTTAATCAAAGTGAATCAAAGTGAGAAACTGGAATGAATTAAAATTTTGTTTTTGTGATAAGCAAACAAAAATTTGGTTATAGAAGCTTGAAGAGGTATACTTCCTCTTCAATACAAATAAATTTCGTTCCAATATCTTCAATCTTTGTCACGCACGTAAATTAAAAAAATTATCTCAATACGCTATCGCGAAGGGAAAGAAATTCCACAACTCACAATTTTACATTTAACCCTTTTACAATTACACGTATCTATATTTAAAAAATTTTATTTCATTCACCCATCATTGTACTAATAAATTTAATTACAACACCAGCATACTGATACCAGGTAGTTCAACTACATAAATTATTGATGCAACAATTTTGCAACGAAAATGGAAACCTGGAATTAATTACAATTCTTTTTTTTCTTTTTGTGATAAGCGAATGAAAATTAGGTTATAGAGGGCTGAAGAAGTATATTTCCTCCAAATTTCGTTTCACTATCTTCAATCCTCGTCACGCGGATAAATTAAAAAAATTATTTCAATACGTTATCGCGGAGGAAAAAAAAAATTTCATAACTCGAGCTTCGGTAAGCCAATGTTAACTATTTTTCAAGATTCCTCTCTCGAAAGGTTAGAAAAATAACATAACTCAGCCGATACTTGAAAACCGCACGAATGGCCGACTTAAATACTCGAAGGGGGTTGTTAGAGGCGTGAGGACCGACAGCTGCTCGTATATCAAACGTCAGTAAGTCGGATTTATTACGTTTCGAAGTTTAACAATGTCCAAGGGAGTCTCTGCCGATCGGCGTGACTTTAAGGCGAGTTTGCAACGACCCGGGCTACGGACACTGGCGAAAACGGATTCGATCCTGATTCAACCGGAAGTTGGCACGAGTTTATTGGTTTGCCGCGGTCCTTGATTCGCCTGGAAGAAAATAAAGTTCGCGCCAGACAGATTGCGGCAAAGCAATAAGCAAGTTGTGGCTTTTCCACACGTTTGCCACGCGATTGTTGTACGGTTTATCATTTTTATTAGAGCGTAGACATGTATTTGGGAAAATACATGGCACTAGCAGTTCTTTATGCATATTTATTACAAAAAAAAAAATAATGAAAAATATACAGGAATGTACTATTCAAAATTTATAGAAGTTTTGTCATTTTGATCACTGTGATAATTCTAGTGTTATCTCTTTATAAGCGGAATTTTATTTGGTTATCGGAAAAAGAAATTATTAAATTGCTTACAATTTCTCGTTTGAATTCGACAATTTTTAAAGCAATAATTGCTGTATTACAAAATTTCTGGTATAATAAAATTGTGATATAATAAAATTTAATCGTGAGGAGTATGAAGTTCAATAAAGAGACATTTTCTTCTTCTTCTTTTGTTCTTTCTTTTTTTTTATTTATTATTTTGATATGGAAAAGTGATTTCAATGGAAGGAAGGCAGAAGAGTGATGTGCTATGTCATTTTTGATATATGTAGAGTTTGGTAGATAAAATAAATACAATTTTAACATTAGGAACTACCAAAGTGGTCGAAATGATCACTTTATTCGTTGTAATTATTCATAGAAATTTTATAAATTAATCCTCTATAGCCCGAATTTTGTCTGCTTATCAGAAAAAAATTACGATTACAGTTTTTCACTTAGATTTGAAAATTTTTAACCTTTTATAGCCCGAATTTTGTCTGCTTATCAGAAAAAGAAATTACAATTTCAGTTTTTCACTTTGATTTGAAAATGATTAAATTAATAATTACTGTAGATGGATCGTGGTGTTGCTACAGTAATGCAGTAATTAAAAATAGTGCAGTGATAACTAAACAAAATTAATTTTTTAAAATATAGATACATCAGTTTGTAACTTTTAAGTCACACGGTCCTATGGAGGGTTAGAAAAAAAAGATCAAGAATATATATACACGATATACATTCAATAATACGAGGAACGAATGAAAAATAAATCGTGAATAAATCATTAATCCACAAGACGTTCATCGACAGACTTCTCGTGATTCATTCGCGGCGGACTTTAAGACGAATCGCCGGAATTAATTGCTCTCCTGATGCATCGTTTCATTGTTGGTCCCGCCAGTTGTTGATACGTTATCGTATCGAGGATTATTCGTGTAATTTACGCCGGTATCGCGCTGCCTGACCGAAATCGATTATTTGCCACGTTTAACTTCCATCAGCGTCCAACCAACTGTGTTTATGCGCTCGACAGTTGTAACAGGAATTGCGTGCAATTAGACACGAACTGCAATGATGCAACTTAGCACCCTCTCCAGGAGAATGTGCTTCGCTATTGTTAGCTGTCGGTGGTGCAATCACATGGGAAATTTATTTTCGACCGTGTTTGGCGTGCATGATGCACCCTTGTGCTAGCATATTTCATTCCGGTGTACTTGGCGTGTCTGAAATTGTACTTAGAATTGTGCGTCCTTGTTCTCCTCTTCTAATTTTTATCCATTTTTGGTTCACTTGATACTCGGTACTTGCGACAGATTTTTTTTCACACGCGTGAAAAATTCGTAGAAAATTAAAAAATTAAAAAATTAAAAAATTAAAAAAATCGATAGAAAATTATTGGGTTGTCCGGAAAGTCCGTTCTTTTTAATTTTTTTTTTTTTAATTTAAATTTAAAGTTGCATCAACCCGAATGGGTTATTAGCAACCACGTAATTTGACCGTCAGGAAAACGTTGATTCAATACGAAACCAATGAAGTAAATTTCACTTCAGACATGTGTAAAGCAGATGGATGACTGGGATACAGTCCCAGTGCAAGACGAAAGTGACCATTAGACTAGGTAATACCATATTGGATCAAAGCTTAAATTAGGTGCAGAAGATTTACATGTTTCAAAAAATTAAGCAGGTTTTTACACGATTTGACGGTTCTAGTAAGTTCTTTAATGTCTTCCTTTATTTGAAATATTTTCCTTCCCGGAAAGTTCGTGCCGATTTTCAGTAGATGCCATTAGAACGGGTCTGAATATGTCGGAATGATTGAAAACAAATGACACGAGTATATATTCTAAAGATACTTCAGGTATTTTCAGATAAAAGTTTGTCGAACTACGATTAAAATAGACTTATTTGTAGGAAAGAAATCGAAATAAGTAGTTGAAAAAATACTTACATTAGGGGTAATAATTCTTTATGCATACTTTGTTTAAAAAAATTATAGGAAATCCCTAAAAATGCGCTACTGTAAATTTATACAATTTCTATGACAAATTACGAACCAGTCATTTTGAAAAATCTAAGTTTTGGAAGGATGGGATATTCAAGTTGCGTGAGAGACGGAGAAAGGTTATGGAACAAAATGAAACATATATAATTTAATAAATGTATAAGGAAATTGAAATGCGTTGCGTTTAAATTTTCCTTAAAAATCGGCACCAACTTTCCGGACAACCCAATAGAAATGTGACGTTAGACCATCGGCAGCTAATTAACCTTCTGCATCCTGTTGCTATTGTATCTATCATAAACGTAGGATTAAAAATAAAATATACGGTTTACTAAAAATAAAAGCGAAAGCAAGAATAAAAATGCACGAATGACAGCAATATCGAGTCGACAACTTAGCTATTTCATTTCATTACCAACAATAATAATAGTCTTCGGACTGGTATAATAGCTAAACAGTAGCTTCCGAATATTAATAGTACATCGCTACCTGGTAATTTCGTCAGAATTTCCGTTCGGTGATTGCTTTGTAATTTATTAATCATAATAAATACAAACCCTGCGGGATATAACAATAATTACGCAAAGTAGTGTAAAAAAAGCTTGATCGTGCATCATAATATGTTGACCCATTGCACTCCACTGCCGCCGCTATGGCGACACGTATAATTTTCTTCAGAGGTTAGGGTTTCACGTTAAATGTTCAATTTTCATGAATTAAAAAATCTGTTCATTTTAAAACGAAGCAAATTAATTAAATGAAAAATCGCAAATATTAGGTTGTCCCAAAAGTTTCTTTCGTTTTATTAATAAGTAACGAATCCATAATATCTTACGTTTTACAATATATTATCATTTTATATAGGATTCATTTTGCAGTATTTTTTCCCTCCATCTCCCGTTTAACAGTTAACATATCGAGGACCGATCACGAGATATCTCGTATTTCGTTTCTTTGAATTTATAAAAATAAGAGGTAATTTTAAATGGGAAGTTACGTTTAAAAACGACCACTTCGACAGAAAATGTAAACGGAGATCCATATTTATCGTAGGTATAATTGTTCTGTAAAAGTGTGCGACTAAAAATTTTATTCGAGCATAACTTTATCCCGTAATAAGATTTTCAAAAAAGTTGCTGGTCTTCAATGTGTTAAGGCTGAATGTTTATTTAAACATAACTAGACGAAAGCATTGCGCGAAGATAACGGAAGGAACTTTCGGGACAACCTAATATTTATCGTTCTTTTTTTTTCCAAAATAACGCTAGATTTTTGCTAGATTTTTGCAATAGTCCAGTGAAACTTAAAATGTTTAGAGAAGCAAAGACGAAAGCATTGCGCGAAGATAACGGAAGGAACTTTCGGGACAACCTAATATTTATCGTTCTTTTTTTCCCAAAATAACGCTAGATTTTTGTAATAGTCCAGTGAAACTTAAAATGTTTAGAGAAATGCAAAGAGTTGAACATGAAATTTTTTGGCCAGTCGAAAAGCTGCCGGTAGAAACGGCATCGTTGCTCATTATTCGGTAGAAAATTTTCATCGTTCATCGAAGATATAGCAAGCTGAATCACTGAAATTAGGTTGTGAAGTGGAAGACGAGTGTCATTATTATAAGAGGCGGGGGTTAATCGGATTTACCGGTCGGGCAATTCAGCCGACTCGAAAACTGGCAACATCGTTCAATTTGCATAACGATGTAATTTAACGCATATCTGCCTGGCCAAAGTGCTTCTTGCCCGTGAACGTAATCATGGTCCTCGTGTTTACGCAGCTTTTGAATTTTCCCGATAACCTCGTACGCTAGATTCATGTTTTCCGTATAATTTTAACACCTAACTTTTGCTGGCGCTACTCTCGGTATCGCAATCTCAATAACGGAGGTGAAAATGTTGGGTTTTAGATTTTTTAGAGACTGACGAACATCTCTGAGATGAAATGTTCTCGTTTCTTTTTCTTTTATTCAAGCTTCTTAAAATAGAATGTTAGATTGTTAATATATTTTTACTAAGAGTGCGATCGATGTCGAAGAATGCTTATCTCGGTTTTTAGCTTGAAAATATTTCCGATCATTTTATTGCAGATTAATAAATAAATTGAACAGGTCGTTTAAAAATTTTGAATAACACAGTGTTTACTAGTTAGGTACTGAAATTATAATTTGTAAATGTTACGCAGGTTTTTTTATATTTTTGTTCAAAACTTCTTCGAATTTGAAAAATTTCCCGAAGTCTATTCTTAATAGTTTTATTATCGGCATCATTACAACATAACTCTTAATTGCACTATTTTTCTACACTACGTAGCAACATGTTATAATTAATTCCATATAAAACAATTTTATACAGCTTATAATTAGTTATAATTTGTATTATAGAAATTATAGATTTAATATAGTTAATTATAGATCTGTATTATAGAAATCCAAACTGCCCTGGCACTAGAATATTGTTAAGCTCTAGAAACCACCTAATTCTTCAATTTACAATTTTCTCCAATATTTTGCACGTATAATTTACTAAGGCAGTCGGCCTACAGTTTTCTAGTTTATTTAAAAATTTTCAAATCTAAGTGAAAAACTGTAATCAATCGTAATT
>SMSQ01018638.1:0-37995 GCA_019453375.1 Ctenoplectra terminalis | reverse complement strand
GCATGACGTAGCGAATTTAAGAAATGTTTAAAAATAACAAAGTGGCGAATTTTTGAAAAACTTGAAACTTCGATAAAAACATTTAACCGTTTTATTGAAAATCTACCTTGTAGTTTAACAAAAAATATATATATTTACGTATATTAAATTTACCCCGAATTACATCTTTTTTTACTTAAGTCACCTACTCTGGAACCAGTTAATATTAATAAGTCCGGAGTTAGGTTAGGTTTGGGTCATTAATATGTAATAGTAATTAAAAATAATTAAATAAAAATCCATCAATTGTTAATTGTTTCGATAAACATATTCCTCTTATAAAACTGGTATAGCTTTGTTAATTTTTGGAACCTAATTATTATTTATTTTCTGTTTCGTGTAACACAAATTTGCATAACACGGCGTTTTTTGGAACTTAACGACCGTATTACACGTTGATCTACCTGCGTGTTACATGCTAATTTAAAATGTCTTATCAATTATCAAGCGTTCAACCGTATTTCATACAAAGTAGTCGAGCAACACTTTCTCTGACAGTACGTAATCTCAATATCATTTTCATATCTTATTTTGATACGTCTACACCAGAGTCTGCTTGTTATAGACGACCATAGACATTTGATTCTATTTTAAATTCTGTGACAGTTATACATTTTAACGAACGTTTGATGATATAGAAAGCCTTTCACTTTCTATGAAAATTGTGCGATTTTAATATCGTTTTCATATCGTATTTCTGTATAAATTAATCGAGTTGATAGAGTCAGCGACAGACAGTTTATTCTTCTCTTTATTCGTCAAATTACTTATAACTACACAACCGTTCAAAAGTTCGGGTACACGTATCGAATTTCTAGTTCATATTCAAATCGAAATCACAGAGTTTAATGTCAGATAGAAGTCTCATCCTTATATTTTAACCCTTTCGCTACGAGCGGCTTGTTCGTCGTAACGTTGTTACGTAGTGGAACGTGCACCGCGAGAAAATATATGCGAATTTTAAACTGAAAATTGATTCGAAGTGAATAGCGACACTGATTTTTATCAATCGGACAAAGTATTATTATTCAATTTGGCAAAAGATTATATTAGGTTGGCGAAAAAGGAAATCCATTATTTTTTCGGTACATAGCTGTAGTGATCGATATTTCGTAAAGTATCGATCAAACAATTTCAGATTTATGCTCGTTGTCAAGGTGACATTTCGCGCTAAATAAATTCTTTTGCTGTTTTTTGTTTGGTCCATTCAGTTGTGAGTTACAAGGTGTTAAAAATGGAAGTCAACGAAGAGAAAATTCGGTACATTTTACAATTTTTCCTTGATAAAGGCGAAAATGCAAGCCAGACGGCTGAAATTGTGAGTGGTGTTTATGGTCCCGATACTGTAACAGCTAATTACGTTCAATTTTGGTTTCGTCGATTCCGTTCGGGTATTTTTGATGTTAAAGATGCACCTCGCACAGGCAGGCTCGTCGTCAAAAATGTCGATAAAATCACAGAGATAATCGAAGTTGACCGTCAGGTTAGTAGTCGTAGCATCGCCCAGGAGCTAAAGATCGACCATAAAACAGTTTTAAATCATTTCATGTAAAAATAATGGATTTCTTTTTCCCCAACCTAATATATGTTGCGTGTACAGGCTCCTGCAGAACTGAAGCTCTCGCCGATTTCGGCTTATTATTGGATGACTAGGCGAAGAGCAGATAGGACCCGCGGACCAATCTTAGTCACAGCAAATATTGGTCATAAGACGAGTCAGCCGTGCAAAGGGTCGGGGTCTGACTTTGCCTAGGATGGCTTATCAAGGGGCTAGATCATTCATTCTCCCCATTTCCAAAAGATATAAATAACTTAAGCACTGCAAAGCGCTAGCATTAGAATTCAACAAAGAGCACGCGACACATCTCCCTTGTAATTTCACTCAGAACCACAGTTTGGAATAAATCTTTCTTTATACAAAAATATTATTAAGTTGAACTCGATTCTGTGACCCCGGAATCCAACATTATTTACTAATAAAATTATTTCATCCAATAATTTTCATCAAATAATTAAAACAGCAACTTACAAAAAACTAATTTTATTTGAAATCTCCAAAATTAGATAAATAGAATAATGAACGAATATCAACAAAATAACGCGACACATCTCCCTTGTAATTTCACTCAGAACCACAGTTTGGAATAAATCTTTCTTTATACAAAAATATTATTAAGTTGAACTCGATTCTGTGACCCCGGAATCCAACATTATTTACTAATAAAATTATTTCATCCAATAATTTTCATCAAATAATTAAAACAGCAACTTACAAAAAACTAATTTTATTTGAAATCTCCAAAATTAGATAAATAGAGTAATGAACGAATATCAACAAAATAATCACCGAATCTATAATCGTTTAGGATTCGGGTAACATGGGACTTCGCCATACTGTTTTTCTAACAGCTACGAAATACAGGAAAAACAAACAGCTGCAAAATATTTTAAAAAAGAAAACAAAAACATGAATGTTACACAGTTACGATTTTGAAAAAATTAATAAATTTTGAGGAAAGTTATGCTGAAAAATCTAAAAGTGACATACTTTTGGTAGGTACTGTAACTCCTAATTTGAATTATCAATATCACGGACTTAATATTGTTTCTATTTTTTACATTTCAATTAAAAGTATATTATCATATTCCTGCAAAAACTGAAATAAATTAATCTATCTGTTCTAATTTTTAACTTTCAATTTGTAAAGAAGGCTGACAGGCGAGGCGAGAAGAAATTAACATAAACTGTCGAAGAAGAATATATTTTATTTGACCTGCTCTGGTCGACGTGCCTGCTAAGATTGTTAAAAACCTCCTGTTTTTTTACAAAGTGTCTTAGAAAAAGAAGGAGTGCAATCCTTAGTGGACGCACTTGATCAATTCCATACGCACGGTCCTCACAAAAATGTGCGACTGTTTTTTATCCTGTCAAAGGACGTGCGCAGGAATAATGGCTGAACGGCTTGCATTGCTTACAAATCCAAAAAAGAGTTTCTAACAAAAAAATAACCGAATTAAGATGTTAAATTTATAGACATTTATATAGTTTCCAAATATTAATTTATATCCTTCGAGTAAAATGCCAATAAATAATAAACACGTAATTTAAAATAACACATTGATTTATTATTAGGTACCGGAGAAAGTTGATGCGGTTTTTTGCCAGAGATAAATTCAAATTTTATTTCGTGTAGTATTTTGCAGAAATGATATAATAATAATGGTATCATTAAAAGATTTTGTCCATTTAGCTGATGTGCACTGTTTCAATTCTTCATTTGTTTCACTGTTCCGTTATCTGTCCGAAGTTAAAGATGGTAAGTGAAATGTTAACCCTCTATGGGCCGAATTTTGTCTGCTTATTGGTTACATTGATTGATTACAGTTTATCTCTTTGATTTGAAAATATTTTAACTAATAATTACTGTAGATGGCTACAGTAATACAGTAATCAAATTTAATAGTGCAGTGATAACTAAAGAAAATTAATTTTTTAAAATATAGATACATCAGTTTGTAACTTTTAAGTCACACGGGCCCATAGAGGATTAAAAATTCACCCTTTCGTATTTTATGAATTTAATTTTGGAAACGCAGCAAGAAGTACAAGAGAACGTATTTGTAGTGTTTGAAGAGATCTTTTTGTTATTAAAAAGAGAGTATCACAAACTGGTTCGAGTTTATCCCAAGCTTGTAAAAATTGAAAACGATAACGAGATCAAAACAGCAGTCAATTTATTTTTCCCAATCAGAACTCGCGATTTTTATACCAATGGAATGTATAAGTTTAAAAAACATTGGAGAAGACCTGCAGAAATTAATAACGATCACTTGATTAAATAAAATTACATTTCAAGAAAGTTCGAACTCCGTGAATTTTACAGCATAAATCGGCACGATTTTTCCGACACCTAATAATTTGTATAATATTTCGCATAATTTTAGATTTCAAAAAGTTATTTTAAATAGAAAACAAGTTTAACGGACAATTTCTCAATGAATAGCTTACAATTTCTTCATACCAATTTGCATGTTAAAATTCCTTGGATCTCCAGCCATAATACGTTCTCAAATGTACAGAATTCTCCTCATATTATAGAAGCTGCAGCGAAACGCAAATACGAACAGATTCGCTGGCATGAGAACTTATCAAGATTCGCGTTATCCGAAAATCGCCTCGCGACACGTACGGCCATGACGAGAAAACGAAAGTATCCGTGGCAACCGAGCTAATAACCATACGAGAAAATCGCCAGAGACACGATTCGCCCCGCAACAGGCGTTTCTTCGCGTCGCTTTCGTAAATGTCACTGGCCATTAAAGCGAAGATTCTTTATCACGTCGTCGACCGTCGGTTCTGTGAAATGGCGAGATTTTGAATCTCGATATTCCCACAAACGCGATGAAAAATCACGCGGAGAGACTTTTCCTCGATAAACAAATGATTTCGTGTCTATACTTGCAACATTTGAATGAACAAAATCCGCATTTTGTAGTTTTATCACAATTTCAATATATTTATTGAATTATTTAAGGAAATTTTCTTTAAGAAAAGTTGCGTTAGAAACGCGTATTCTAAACTTTATATTTATTAAATTGAACATAAATATTTTGTTGTCGATGATTTGCTGATAATTTATTACTTTGTGAATTATGTAAGTTGTGTAACATTGGTACTATCTTATAAATAAAATAAATAATGCAAATATATTCTTCTTTTCCATATGATGAATATGTATTTTCTTTACACGAAAAAAATTTATTAAATCGAGCAGTAAATGTTTTTACTTTCCGAGTAAGAGACGTGTAAATTATTTCGATGATAGTGGACGATCATAAACTTCCGAAATCTATGTAATTCGCTTATGTAATAGGAACTACGTTTGATCGATTCATCTGTGTAGTTCAGTTTGTAAAGCAGCAAAATAATAGCGTTGATAATGTTTAAAATTGTACCACATTATCTTGACCAACATTGCTAACTAGTGTTCTTATTAAAGATGTATTCCTCCAACCATCAATCATTCTTCTCGAAAACAAGTTTCTTCAATGGGTAAATTTATTCCACATCTTTAATTCATCCTAGCCTCTTATGTTTAGTACCGTCACAGATTAAAATATATTCTATACGAATACAAAAATAAATAAATAAATAAATAAATAATATCTCGAAACAAAAACATCACTACAAACCACTAATTGTAAGTACAGTAGAACGTCCATTATTCGAATACAGAATTATGTGTCATACATTTAAATTACGTTTACATTTTTGAACACGTATCCTTCCCATTTTAACACTAGAACTACCGACGATTAAAGTATACTTATTTCTACCGAAGAAATCAAAGTGGAAGGTATATAAAATAATATGTAATGCGATTCGGACAAAAGTTTATCTATATTTTTAATTGAAAATCGTGGAAAATCTGGCCAAAAGCACCGTAGTTAATTTATAAAGATTCTGTAAAAAATTGCGAAATGTTCATTTAGACCACTTTGGTAGTTCCAGTCTTAATGCCTCGTTTCACTGTCTACTCTGAGTTCAATGCTTTCAAATTATTTTAGAGAAAATCCGTAAGTTGGCGGTATCTAAGAATGTTTAACTTGCTTCGGTACTCCATTTCTCTTGTTATATACTCCCTCCGTCCGGAAATATGGTATACATTTAAAAAAAAATCGTAGATTATCGTGGATATAGAAAACAAATGACAACATTCATTATATTATTATAGTATATATTAAAAGTAATATAACCTAATATAATTGACACGTGTCATGTTCTTCTTGGTTTAAAACTTAACGATCAAAGATCAGTTTTTTTTATGATAAATAAAATTGGTACCGCTGCAAAATCAATATGGAAAATTCCGAAGAAGAATTGATAAACTTAAAAAGAAAAGACTCCAAATATAAATAATTGACCACAGAACAACGTGATGGCATCTTAGAAAAATGATTACAGCACATGAAAGAGAACAAGTTAAAACACTGTGACTAGCTGGAAAATATTTATGTTCCAAAGAAGCGTACAATAAGGCCAAATCATATTTTAATTAAATTTAGGGAGTATTGTAGCAAAATTATTCTTCTTTAATTATAGTTTTTCTAAAAAAGTTAATATAATATACTTGTCGTGTTAATTTTTAGTTTTATCGTATTTTTTTTCCAAATGTATACTATATTTCCGGACAACAAAAATAGCGAAACGTACACCATATTTCCGGACGGAGGGAGTATACATTTTTTTTGCGTAATAAGCATCAATATTTAAAAACAGTTTAATTTCAACTTTATTTATGTCACGATAACAAACTTGTTTCTCTCGGACCGATTATCCGAAAAACGATCCGATCGGATTTGTCTCCCAATTACTTCGGATGATCGACGTTCTACCGTAACAGTACAAGTAGTACAGGCAGAAATTAGAATGACGATGTATCCCGTGCACCGAATCGATCCCAAATTTTATCGCTCCTCAAACAAAGAAATATCTTGATTCCCAGAAACAAACGAAAGGAAACAGCATACACCATGGAAACAGATTTCTTTCACCGATTAATCAATTTACATAACAGCTCGACTATCCTTTGTCACGAGCGGCTGTGTTCCTGCCCAGCGCCTGTTCGCCTACGAGCGTTTCGCAAAATCGATTTCCCGATAAAGACCCCGCCATTCCGCGTGGCGATCGTGTTGAAAAGATCTCCAGGAAAATATACAAGTGAACTTTCGTTTCGCAAGCGCGACCGCTATCTCGCTTTTGAATCTCCCGCCGAGAATTCACCTTTCGGAAAAAATAGAAAGAGTGGAAAGAAAGAGAAAAAGAAGAAAGAAAGGATAATCCTTCCCTTAATGGTCAGTGACATTTGCGAGGATGACGGAACAATCCACGCGTCTCCCCACCCTTCGTCGAGATTCCTGATACCGCACCGGGACTTTTGTTCCTTTTTCCCTCGGCCCCGAGTTCGCGTTGGTAGCCCAACGTTTCGCGGGAATTCATTTTCCAGGGACATTAATAAATTCTTTGGCCGAGAAGCACGCGAATGAACGTGGAATTGCTCTTCGTACAGATGGACGTCTTCGGTGGAAAGAATTTTTTTGGAGATTTATGAGAGCTTTTAATGGAGAGCAGTTTCCAAGGTTTAGGTAAATAGTTGATTTTCTACAATTTTGGTAGTTTCTGTTAGTTGAGTTTGTTTTTTTTATTATTAAGTCTGTTAGTTAAGTTTTTATATTAACGCACTGTATGCGGGCTATTTTTTTGCGATTTGATTGATTCCTAAGGATACGAAAAAATTGTCCCGTCAATAGTGTTTTAACAAAAAGACATTGTTTTATGAAATATAATTTTATTGTGGTGTACAAAACAATAATAAAAATTGAACATTTATTTACTATTTTACGGATTTTATGTGTCTCGTAATTAATCGTAAAAATGTATTTATATCTGTCTTGCATACTACGTGTTGACATATTGCGATGAGTGATGAACTATCTCGCGTTTTGTGTTTTGTCTTAATACGTTTGCTACCGCGCTGCGGAGAAATTCCAACCACATGAGTTACTTTTTGAATTTCTGCAAACTGTGCTGCAAATTTTTATTCACATACTATCTAGCATAAAAATATATAAATATATAAATTCAGTTTTCAATGTGTCATACATGTGTGACGTTAGGTTTCTGAATGGAAATTGATGCGTTACACATATATTGTCGGACAAAATAGGGAGCTCGTTACATATTTATAATTATTTTGATTAATAAATAATTACTAAAGATAGAAATTTGCAAATACTTATTATGTAACATATTTCTGTTGTTTACCGTTTAAAATTATAATAGAATTATTTTTATGATAAAAAAATAAACACAAATATTCAAAAATAATTCAAACTCGTTAAATTTAAAGGGATTAAATTGTGATCACGCTTACAAATTTTGTTACAAATCTCAGATCAAGTTATTTATTGATCAAAATAATTATAAATATGTAACGAGCTCACAATTATGTCACTATATGTGACGTTGGTAGCGAACGTGTTAACTCACATCCGGCCCTCATTTCCCTAACTTAATTTATCCCTTTATGTCAAATTGAGACAATGGTACAAAATTACTATAATGAAAGGATAAATGGTTAAATTTGCTAATTCTTTTATTTAAAATAGCAAAAAAATAAAATTTCAGTATATTCAAATATAAAATTGTTCCCTTCGTTCACAAATAATAAAACAATGCGCAAAATATATACTGTTTTTTCACATTTATCGCAATGTGCACTTTAACTCGAGAAAAATGTATCAAATTGACACAAGAAATAGAGATAAGGGTTAAAACGTAAAAATGTCAAATCTATGAAAGATATTTTTAAAAGTTATCGTTTTAGCTTGAAATTTATATTAACACTAGATTTATGAAACCCGTCAATTTGACATAGTTCAAATTTTGTACTTAAGTTTTAACAAGCATGCGTGCGGAAAATGTAAACTCGAAATGAAATTTATATACGAAAAAATTTGCTAAATAAATCTTTGTTAATAAGAATCTATCGATTTAAAGTAAAGTGAACTAATGATATTGCAAAAAATCTGTAGTTTGATGTACCCATTAAAATGATCCGATCGATGCTCGCAAACCTAGTGTTAAGGTCGATGATTGGAATACAAATTCTTTCCAAAATTATAAGTTTATTCCGTTGAAATTTTATCTCTTCGTAATATTTACGAAAATAAGGTCAATGCGTTATCAATGAGTCGACATATTAATTTAAATACTCTAGAGTAGTTCTGACAAATGGTTCCTAAATTTTTTTTTCTATTAAGAAAAATGAAATCTATTTAAAATATTAAATATTAAATAAAATATATAAAATATATATAAAATAAATATTAAATAAAATATATAAAATGTATATAAAGTAAATATAAAAAAAATTAAATATAATAATATTAAAAATAAAAATTATTTAAATAAAATATCTTTGTTGGACATGAAAAGTGGTTTTGTATGAAAAGGCTGGATTCAATATTGAAGACTCTTCTGTCACTCAACTAACTCAAAGTAACATTAAATAAGATTACATTGTAGCATGTAGTTATTTGTTAGTCTACTTGTGCTTGTTGGGTACATAAATATTTTGATTTTTATTATTGGATAATTTGTAAGCGTCCAATGGAAACGTTATTGTTATCATCTCATGTTTTCTGCTTTGAGTTGAGTCGTAATCAGATGATCTGTAGTCAACTCGTACTCAAAATTATTTCCTAGAGAACGAAATTATTTTATTTAGCATCGACTTCAACCAACTTTAGTTATACAACAAAGGAAGCTAAAATACGAATGAATTTTTTTTTCTATATACCAATTCCTAAGTAACCGTATCAAATCTGTAATATTATCTAATTTCCAGCTTAATAATAATGTAAAAGATTAAATTCGTCATTAACAAGTTTAATAATAAATTACTTAACACTAGAACTACCGACGATTAAAGTATACTTATTTCGACCGAAGAAATCAAAGTGGAAAGTATATAAAATAATACGTAATGCAATTCGGAGAAAAGTTTATCTACATTTTTAATAGAAAATCGCGGAAAATCTGTCCAAAAGCACCGTAGTTAATTTATAAAGATTCTGTAAAAAATTACGAATGGGTCATTTTGACCACTTTGGTAGTTCTAGTGTTAACCCTCTATGGTGCCTTGTAACTTAAAAGTTACAAATTAATGTACCTGTATTTTAAAATATTTATTTTATTTAGTTATCACTGTACTATTAAATTTGATTACCGTATTACTGCAGCGATACCACGATTCATCTATAGCAATTATTACTTTAAGAATTTTCGAATCAAAGCGAAAAACTGTAATCAATCGTAATTTTTTCTCCGATAAGTAGACGACTTAAACCAGTAAACGACTTAAAAAAATTTAACTAGGAAATTTCAACACTTTATAAAGTATTGTAAGAATCTTTAATAATTGAATTAATTTAAGGATAATTTATAACTAATTCACAAACGAATAAAGTGGCCGTAGGAGAAAATTGTTTTTGTTATGCAAAATCAGCTTTGGCCATCGCTCGACACCAGCATCTACCATGCAGAACGTGTTCTCTTTGGCAAACATCGCTGAGGAAAGATTCTGTACCGTTAAGCCACAACTTGAGCATCTTAAGGAGTATATTAACTGATTAAAAATCAAGATAACCACACGATGACGGGACGAAGATTTATTCGTTGTTTTCTTGAAGTTGTTCCTTCGGCGTCAGAAGAGAGGAGAAGCTTTCTTGGAAGAATTCACTCGCAAGATATATTGCTGCTCCGCTAGAAGTTTCATTGGATTAAAAAAAATATGATTTATCCTTTTAGCTACTGTTTGGAAATTCTATTCGCAATTAATAGTATTATTTATCGATTTATCTTATCCAAAAATCGAATACGATTAAAATCTATCGAGTTCTTATAATTTGTTATAAATTTCAAAATTATTTATTTTATTTTTAAATGAAAGTTTGGATATTTTTATAATTCGATGAAGTTTAATTTGTGAGTTGGATTTTGAGTAATCTTGGCAAATTTTTGAAAAAGTTTGGTCTGGTACTTTTATCCAAAAATAATCTTTGGATAGTTTAATGGCTATTTAGAATTATTTATTGCTAAAGTAGCGATGTCGACAAAACGTAAAATATATATTTGTACCTAGACAGCTAAAGTTCAGTATTTCCGATTTCAGAAAATTAGAAAATTTTACTTCTGCTTTAAACTTAAGTATTAGATTGAACTCGACAAACCTTCGCAATGTTTGTTGTTAGAAGAACATATTTTTCAGCAAAAAATAAATATTAACTTTTAGTTTAAAGGAATAGCAATTTTATTCTAATAAATAAAATTCAAAATATTGAAAAATTTAATTTCAAATTTAAAAATGAACATCAATTTTTGTAACACATAACACACTACAAAAATTCTGATTTATTTTAAATTATTTCTATTCAGGTTGTGACGTTTTAAGATTTTGAGGCCTTCTGAATATTTCCGACAGTCTAGGATTAAATTGTTCTAAATGCTAAATACTTTCAGCTAAAACTAGTTTTTATTCGTTGTGGATAGTCTTCATTTTTTCTCAAGTTTATATTCGTATTGTAAAAAAAAAACAGTTTTATTCCAAAACGTATCATACTCCTACTAAAATAATTGGCTAAACTATTTATCTTCTCTGTAGGAAAAAACTGATTTTGTCACTTACAGTTTAATTCTTCATGTTATTTTGTTTTTCAATAGAATCATTATTAACCCTTCGCGATCTGAGCCACATTTGACACTTTAGCCCATCCAGTTCACGTTCAATAATCTACTTTTAAAAACTGTCAATAATTTGACTGTATTTTCATATTTTCATAATCAGTAAGATATCTAGATAGAAAATTTTCCATTAAATTAAATTTTAGTATAAAAGAATATGTTTCGTATTCCAAAACTGAAAATAATGGAACAAAATAAAATGTCGAGTCTGGCTCGACATAAGACTGCAAAGGATTAATAACCATTATAACGCAATCGACGCGACGTTAGAGCTATCAAATAAACAAAAGACAAGAAAATTTTCCACCAGCAATATAAATTTCTACATCACCTCCAATAATAAATAACAAGAATTTCAACCTATACACGCCTGTCTATAAGTTATCGGAGACTTAACGAATTTAAAATAAAGAAAAGTTACACTTACAAAGTGAATTTAACACTCACCAATTATTTACATCACAGAGAACTTTAAATTACACTGTCTTTTTGAGATCCAACCGAAAGTTTGCGTCCATAACATTTTATTTAAAATTTATAATCGCATAAAAAATCGCATAAAAAATGAACAACAACGTAATGTTAAATTTTCAGGAAGATGAATATGGAGAATTATACTATCAGATAATCTTTTAATACTTCCCTTACTTGCTAACCTTCTACCTCAACCCTACATTTCTCACCGTCATCAAAAACGTATAAAAAAAAAACAAAAAAAAACGTACAAACAAGCCTCGTCGAATTTAAAACAAGTTCGAAACCCTTCGAAATCCCAAAGCACGATAAACATTTCAATTAACAGACCCGAGCCGTGGGAGCAGCCGAAAGCCACGGCAAGAGAGAGACCATACGAGTAAACCGGTATAAAATATCGTCCGCCATTTTCCCAGCAAATTTTCCGCGGTGATCGTAAAGCGGCGGCCGCGCGCGTTTATCGCGAAATCGATTTGCGAAACGCGCGTCTGGGGACAAGAGAACGAGCAGTTCTCCATGAAACGCAGAATCCTCGCTGGTCATCGCCGCCATCGAGAGACAGGGAACGGAAAGGGGGGCGTGGAACGATCCTGCAGCTCGTCTACGTATCGTGGTGTCTTCGTCGGGTTGGTTCATTACGCAATGACCACGTCTAAGATGTGAAGGCCCGCTTCGAAACCAGTTTTGCGAACGGCCGCCGCCAAGGAGGATCGTCGAGGGAGGGGGCAGAGGGCAACGGTGAATTATGCTTCCGCAACCTCGCCTAACTGAACCACTCCGTAGCGGAGTGGCGGCGAAAAAGGAGAAGGAAGTGCTGCGTCGTCCTCTGACGGGTTCGATGTCGTTCTCCTTGTGCCAGACCCACCGATGCACAAGTTTTCACTTTTTCAGTTAACGCTTTGATGGCCGCATATTTTGCTCGTTGACTGTCGCGTGTTGCCGGTACGTCTCGCGTAAATCCTACCCACATTTACGTTTGCATATTTTGCTTAATTTTTCTCGGTATTTCATGCTATTGCAGCGAAGGAAAAAGAGTACCATCTGCGTAACAATCAGGAGAGAGAAATCTTAGGTTGGAACACGTTTTGTTTATAGTTCACTGTTGAGACAGGACACTTGGAGGTGGTTCGAGTGCGATATTGATACTAAATTTACGGGGATTAATTGGACCATTTTACGGGTATATTGAACTGTGCGTTTTTTGTAATAACATTAGTTCGTTTTATTTGAAATTAATAGGTTTCTATTCGCACAGATTTAGTTGGTACGTTTCGCGCATTTAAATTCTACTTTGAGCGTACATTTTTCACACACATAATTACCGCACTTTAGCATGAAATCAGAAATCCGTCAAATTGACGGGTTCCGTAAAGCCTGTGTTAAAAATTTGATTCTGAAACGTTGTACGAGATACAGACTACCGTTCATAAGTATTTGACTATTTGGTGAAATCGGATCGAAAAGTTTATATCAAGATTGTAATGTTAACACTTTGCGATCGGCAGATTTCGCTTTTGGGAGTACCTGTAGGTCGGAGCAAATCTATCGTTTCGCAATTACTTTTCCGTACAGGATTTAAAGTCCATATATGGATATTAAAACACAAAATCGACCGAAACATTTGAATCACGAGGCATAGGGGACGATAGTGTTTTGTCATTTTTGTGATTTTCGAAGGTTCCCGCTGCGGGGTTATTGACTTTTACGACTATTTAAAAATGTCCCCGCTACGGGGACACCGACTTCTACGACGATTTAGAAATGTCCCCGCTACGGGGACACCGACCGCAAAGGGTTGATACACCTAACAGGGGACGTTCGATAACCCGAAAATTAGCCTAATATGAAAAGGGTTCCGAATACGGAGAATAATAATATTTATTAATATTTTATATTAATAATAAAAAAATGATACAAAAAATATTTTATATTGATAAATTGCGTTAATGGCGATTGCCAGAAACTTCGCTCTTGCTTACAAGGGACACCACAGATTTAATTCTGTAACCCGAAAATTCAAAAAAAATTTGAAACTTTGTTGGTTTATGGAGGACCTTGAAATAAGTATCACGCTATTTTTTTTATCTGCTGATATTCGATTTTTCAGGGCGACAACAGCCCTTAAAGTTTCCGGTGTGCTTTCCTATTTTCCTACACTGTATAATGAAAGTGCATTCGGCACTTCGCAACAGAGTAGGTTTTCCATACACTGCACAGTGAGACGTAGCATGGGAATCTTCTTTTTCATAACAAAAATTTACTGGATCTTCAAATGGCTCGGAATGGTTCGCGATAAAATTTTGCACATTTTTTGACCAGACAAGAAAATGAAAATTTTCAAAAATAAGGGTGTGGGGGGTTTCGTTTTTGCTTAACCCTTTGCACTCGAAGTTTTTTTTCCATTCATATTACCACGATTCAAATGTTGTGGTATATAAGAAAAGAAAAAACTATAACATTATTACATTTTGTAATCGTCCAAGGTGTGATACCTCTTGGTATGAACTAAATATTATTTGCATTGTCTCCATAGCGGAGCGCTCGAGTTTGAAGACAAATTTTAAATGGCTCCGCTACGGAGCCCTCGAGTGCAAAAGGTTAAACAATAAATGTTTAACAATTTTATTGTACAGTTTTTTAGGGCATTAAACCATTAAATTCTCAATCTAAAAATTTGTTGATATCTGTTATAGTTTTCGAGATATATATCAAAAGATGTATAGCAAAATAGGAAAGCATACCGGAAACTTTAAGGGCTGTTTTCGCCCTGAAAAACTGAATATCAGTAGATAAAAAAATAGCGCGATACTTAATTCGAGGTTCCTTGTAAACCAGCAGTTTCAAATTTTTTTTTAATTTTAGGGTTATCAAAGATCCCTTGTAAGTAGAATAAATATAAATTTATATGATTGACATAGAAGCGTGATCTTTATATGAGCGTAAGAGAGAAATAATGTAGTAAAAATTACATTGAGATGTCTTATTTCAAATATATTGTATATTTTAGATAAACTAAAGGTAGACAAATACTTGTGGACGGTAGTGTATGTATGACGAAGTCTATACTGTCTGAAAGACCTAGAGTAGAGTAATAAAATTCATCTAAACAGCATTCTCGATTTTAATCGTTCACCCTGCTAACCATTACGTTACACTCTAATTACGACACATTTTATGAAAAAATTGTGGTGAACCTATTCTTATAATTTAAATTTTACCGTAAAATTTTAATGTATTTTATTAAATACTTGTTATATAAATTATTTACTATCAAATATTTGCGATATCCAACTGTATTTTTATTTATAACAAAAAACTTTTTACTTCTATCATTTCGCATTACTCTGCGGACAACACGATTGGAATAAAATTATTACTGTTAAATAAATGAAACAAAAATAGTTTTAAAAATTATGAAACTCGAATCCAATGCAAAAAGTTTAAAATTAAAGAAAATTTAATTCACATTTATGTTATTTATAACTGATTGAAACATTCAACTAATTTTTGGATCTCTAACAAAAATTAATCCATAAATCGAAAAGCTAAATCTTTCTATCGAACTCAATAATCCTACAATCAATCTCAATATAGAATCCATACGATGTTTTGAAAACAAATTACTTTACAACTTAATATCCAATCTGACAATCATGCTGTGAACGTTAGCACATAGTCATTTATCTAAATTGTTCTTGATTTTCAAAGAAAGAAATGCATATTCCTCGATAGTAACAATAAGCTGAACGATTAAGATTAAGTTCAATGCATTCATTGATTCAAATCTATTCCTGTGCTGTGAGAAAAGAGAAAGGACTACTTTGGAGTTCAATGTCTAATTTGACAGTAAAGAGTAACGTCGGCACGCAGTCGCGTAACTGAATCGATTCATTCTTGTGAGAAAGAAACCGGGTATCCGATGTCTGATGTGATAAGATCACTATGTACTCGTGTATCCGAATGGATTTAATGCTTGTACGCTTGTATCAATGCTTGCCACCTTGAATGAGAGATAAGAAATAGTTGCTCACTGAACCGAGTGCTTGAAATAACTATGTTAAACGATAAACGAGTACTGTTTAAGAAAATGAATCGTTGTACTATGCATTCGTGTAGTACTAGAATTTGTTCGGTTAATAGACATAAATTAGCATAATCTTAAATCGAAGGTGATTTAACCCTAGAACGATACTGTGGGATCTTCGGGAACAACTTGAATCGTCTTTAAAAAAAAGTATAGATACACATTAGCATACAGAGGCTTTGTATACCCTCCAGTAGCGGCGCCTGGCTTGAAATTATAAGGATGCTGTAACTTTTGAAATGCACATACAGTACTGTGCAAAAGTCTTAGACCACCTGCCAAAAAAAAAATATTTTGCTATCTTAGAAACGAATTTAAGGTGGATTAATATTATTTTTATTTTGATGTTATTTCTTTCTTCTTTTTTTTAAGAATTAGATTCACGAGGTGTTAATTAGATTGAGAAATATTGATTAATTTAAAATAATCAATATTTTGTGTATTCTCTTTTTACCTTCGCTACACGACAGTTTATTTTTTTTCTTTTTTTAGATAATTGTTGAAAAAATTTTAAGAAACTCACTTTGCATTTCCTGCCATTCTGTTATCGACAATTTAAGAAGCTGATTTTTTCCTTTTTGGCTTTCTTCGTATGTTCCCTTTATACTTTGCATACGCGTTCCATAATATTTTAATCAAGGCTCTGCTTGTTAAAGAATTTTTAAAACATATTTTCACCAGATAAAATTATGCATGACCAACACAAGAAAGGCGATATGGAAAAATTTGAATTTAACAGTGTTAAGAAATGCTTCTCTAAAATATGTTTAATTACAGTTATAAGATTAATAATGTAGATGGTCCAAGACTTTTGCACAGTACTGTACATACTGTAAATACAGTGTATACGCGTTTGAATAAAATGTCGAAATCGTGGTAAACGTTAAAAAAAAAAACGAAACAAAAAGATATTGTTTTGCATATTAACCCTTTGCACTCGAGAGGTGACTCTCGCTCACCACTTGGATTAATGCAGCGACTCCAATCGCGTGTAATATAATTATTTTATTTCGACTTTTCGTGTATTTTTACATTATACAAGACCTAATATTGAATCTTAAGCTTGGTAATTTTGCTTTGTGCGATATTTTAGAAAGCATTCGTCAAAATCTATTCTCTGTTCCTCGGGATAAGTATCGTTAAAAATGTGTCTTTCGAGTGCAAAGGGTTAAAGTGGAACTGCGTGATAGGCAGTGCCATGTTGCGCTAATAACTTGCTTTTCCCTTGCGCGCGTAGCAACATCTCTTTGAATGCTACAACATGGATTTTTAGCATTTTTTATACAAAATAAGAGAATTTTATAGAGTCGTTGATGATAAAAATACTACAAACAAATATAAATAAATTAAGAAGTTTGTGTATAGAGAAAAATTGGGGGTGTTGCAGTTCCGGAGTACCTATGCACGGGATGTCCCTGATACCTTCATAATCTAATTAACAGTAGATTTACGGAACCCGTAAATTTGACGCAGTTCAAATTTCGTGTTCAAGTTTAACCCTTTCGCTTCGAAGGTTTTTGCCGAAAAACGTGCAAAAAAACAAGAATTTAAAAATTTGGTTCCAACCCACTCCTAAAATTTAGCATATTATTATACATACTAATTTATTTGAGAAAACGTATTGAACATAAGAATAATTAAGAAACAGTGTATAATAACTACATATGTAGTTAACAAGAAGTTTACATTATAAAAATGAATATTTTCTTAGTGTTTGAAGTCTTTCTTCGACTCTTATTAAGAAAACAGATTAAAAGATTGTTTATTTTTTAATATAACCACCTACAAGCATCCCCCGTATCAAACCATAATTACTTAAAAATGATTTAACAAATTAACAATAACCTAATTTAATTGCTTTACTCAAAAGTAGCGCACTTTCTATCACTCCGATTTACCAGACACCGAAAGATTCCGAAATAATCCAACATCAAATATCAACCGATCGATCCGAGTAATCCCACGATTCTTCGTAACATATTTCTACTATTAATCGAACGATTCTGTCATACGATAAAGCGGCACAGCTCCTAGATGGTTCCCAGCGCGAAAATATCCGAATGAACGATTTCAATCCCCGGCCACGACTGATTGAGGCATTCTCTCCCGCGTCCCTGTGTTGCTATATCTCCAAGTACCCCTGCGTTTCCGGATATTCGCGATTTGTTTCTGTTCGCGGAACGACGCTGGGGATTTGCGAAATCTACGAATCATCCGGCCGTGTTTGTACGAGCCAAAGAACACACGCCAAATACGCGGACAGTAAATTGAAGGAAATATTTGTTTGAATAAATATATCGCTGTTTCGTGTCTGTTTGTGCTTCGTTGACATTCTTTTTGCGTGTCCGTGAAGATGGACACGCATTCGCTGTAATGACAGCCGATGGAAAGGTTTCTGCAATCTGTTGGCAGGAATCGGGGACGAAGAAAATGATTTAATGGAGTCGTTGATAATTTCTGGTGGCATAAATGGATGGTACTGAGTTCTAATTATTTAACCTCTTAGCTACGGCGAGATTTTTCGCGGACCTATACCACTGTACGATATGGCCTGACGCAGACTTTATACTACGGCTGGTTTTTAAATACTTTTGGGTGATACAACTAGATGTTTATTTGTACTTCATGTTATGCTATTTCAAATGTGTAGAGTGATTTTTTTTGTATTGGTATTGGTTAAAGAAACATTACAAAGCGTCACACGATTGTCTTTATGTGCAATAGACAAAAATTCTTAGTAACGAACAAAATTCTATAAATATAAAGATTTTCAAAAGTAATATGGAAACTGTATCTTATATGGAACGCTTGATTTTAAAAGCTGATTAAAACTAGAGGAATGGTATTTTTTAAACGAAGTCAATCTTAAAACACAACAAACGCGACAAAAGATTAACCTCTTAGCTACGGCGAGATTTTTCGCGAAGCTATACTACTGTACGGCATGGCCTGACGCAGACTATATCCAAAGGTGCTTTATACCACGTAATTAAATTACAACAAACATACCAATGAATAAATTATAGTTTTCTTCATAAATTTTGATGTAAAGAGTCTGAAGAAGCATAATATCATGTGAACGCATATTTCTATTCCATAACAATGGTGTATACAACTCTCAACGACTGAGAAACAATTGAGCCATTATAGTGGCGTATCGTTCAGGGGGATGGCATTCGCGAAAGCCACTATAGTGGCGTACAGTAGCTAAAAGATTAACCCTCTATGGCGCCATGTGACTCAAGAGTCACGTACTCATGTATTTATATTTAAAACAATTTATTTCTATTGAGGGATATGTAAAAAAGCGTAGTCTTATTTGGAAAAAAGTAGTTAAAAAAATATATTTCAGGATACACGAATTACACCAGGACCTACACCATCCTACTTTCGCGAATGAGTCCAAATATAATATTAGGTTGGGGAAAAAGAAATCCATTATTTTTATCCATTATTATTTTTTCGGTAGATGGCTGTAGTGATCGATATTTCGTAAAGTATCGATTAAACAATTTCAGATTTATGCTCGTTGTCAAGGTGACATTTCGCGCTAAACAAATTCTTTTGCTGTTTTTTGTTTGGTCCATTCAGTTGTGAGTTACAAGGTGTTAAAAATGGAAGTCAACGAAGAGAAAATTCGGTACATTTTACAATTTTTCCTTGATAAAGGCGAAAATGCAAGCCAGACGGCTGAAATTGTGAATGGTGTTTATGGTCCCGATACTGCAACAGCTAATTACGTGCAATTTTGGTTTCATCGATTCCGTTCAGGTATTTTTGATGTTAAAGATGCACCTCGCACAGGCAGGCTCGTCGTCAAAAATGTCGATAAAATCACAGAGATAATCGAAGTTGACCGTCAGGTTAGTAGTCGTAGCATCGCCCAGGAGCTAAAGATCGACCATAAAATAGTTTTAAATCATTTCACATAAAAACAATGGATTTCTTTTTCCCCAACCTAATATTTATGGAAGCGACGGAAGAATTAGGGTATGGCGAAAGTCGAAAGAAGAGCTGAATCTGAGACATTTGCAGCCGACTGTAAAACACGGTGGTGGGTCTGTGATGGTGTGGGGATGTATTTCGGCCCATGGAGTAGGCGAATTAGTTTTCATCGACGATATCCTTGATAAAAATAGATATCCACAGATTTTACAGAATAATTTAAAGAAAAGTGCTGATAATATGGGACTTTAAAATGGGATAAAGTTTTATCAAGATAATGACCCAAAGCACAAATCGCGAATTGTGCAAGAATTCTTATTATACACATGCAAGAATATCCTCCATCCACCACCGCAATCCCCAGACTTGAATCCCATTGAAAATTTATGGGACGAATTAGATCGCCGAATTCGGACAACTCCCATAAAAAACACAAAAGAAGAGCTAAAAAGACGCCTGCAAGAAGAATGGCTACGTATCGGGCAAGATTATTTAAAAAAAATAATTTGTAACATACCAACGCGATTATGGCAAGTCATAAAACATATAGGATATCCAACAAAATATTAATTAATAAAAACAAGATTTATATACCGTGATACAACTTAGTTTTGATAGTGTCCGAATATTTCCGTGACACGAAAATGAGCGTACTTTCCGTTTTTCTTTTATTATTTATGTAATCACGTATCGTAAACAAATATATCTTACGTTTTTGTAAACTACACACTGCATAGTAACATACCTGAAACCTCTTTTTGTTTTCATTGTTCACATTACTGAAGTACGGAATATAATAGTTAAAACTATAGTGGTGTCCGAATATTTTCGCGACCGACTGTATGTCCTTCCTAAAACGAATCTTCGCACTGAGTGAACAGTTAGCCACCGTCGTTTCTTATAATCTAAAGGGCACATTACCGTTTACTTTTTCAGGTATGTCGGTTAATGTTCTTCGGGTTTTTTCAGATGTACCGCGAGGGTGAAGGCGACACCCAAATCTTACTCGGTGCAGAGGTTGTATCGTCTAACTGTTTTATTTTAACAATTTCATTTAGAGTTAACACTATACTGTTAGATTTTGTTACCGTACTACTGTAGTTATACCACAATCCATCTGCAGTAATTATTACTTCAAAAATTTTGCAATCGAAGTAAAACATAAACAACGAAGTAATCAATCGTAGTTTTTTTCTCTGATAAACAAACAAAATTCGGACCGTAGAGGGTTAATTGATTTGATTTTTATGGTACGTTCAGAACGACTCTTTTGATCTTTTCTATTTCGATTTTATTTATTTATTTTGTTAGAAAGGGATAGTATCAAGATGGGGCTGAGTGTAGATAAAATTTGAATCTTCTGGGGAAATTTTTTAAAATTTTGACGCGTAAGTATGTCCCAGTAATTTGAGCGGAACATACGTTTATAACATGTATGTACAATATTTATATTTGCATTTAACAAATTTAGGATAATGAAAAGTTTGTGTTATAATTATACAAAGGAACCTACAACGCATTAATTGTTCACGTCATGAAAAATTTTAAATTATACTGTCTTCACATCTCACTGAAAATGTGCTTCAATAAGCATTTTGTTCAAAACTTGCAACTTTTTGCCGATTTACGAACGGGAATGTACGTGTCTCGGGAAAGTTAAACTGGGTTAAACACTTTCGATTTTCAAATCCTTCAACTCATGCTAACAATGAACTTCGACTGTGTTTGAAAATGAGAATTCAGAAACCTAGATGGGAGATATGTATCTCAAAATTACACAGGTATTTACTATAAGATCAATAAGACGAATAGAATAATTTAAAAATTATTTAAACGAAACAGTTACTTTGTACCATAAAGTGAAAGACTACGACACAAATTTTTAGAGAATCGTTCAATTACGCCTATGAAAAATAAAATTTCTACTATTATCAATTTACAGCCACATACATTTCCTAAATAAAGATTATCCTCCGCGTTGATATGTTGCTTATCCTCATAGTTATCAATTAAAAATAGTAGTACTATATAGTCAAAGAAACTAAAAAAATATATAATAATGAAAATAAAATAAGATTAAGATTTAAAAACAGAAATAAAATAAGATTTCTACCACTGTCGCTCTGCAGCCACATACACTTCCTAAACAAATAATATCCTGCGCGTTGATATGTTGCTTATCTTCATAGTTACCAATTAAAAATAGCAGTACTGTATAGTCAAAGAAACTAAAAAAATATATAATAATGAAAATAAAATAAGATTAAGATTTAAAAGAGGAAATAAAATAAGATTTCTGCCACTGTCACTCTGCATTCACATACACTTCCTAAACAAATAATATCCTGCGCGTTGATATGTTGCTTATCCTCATAGTTATCAATTAAAAATAGTATTATTATATAGTCAAAGAAACTAAAAAAATATATAATAATGAAAATAAAATAAGATTAAGATTTAAAAACAGAAATAAAATAAGATTTCTACCACTGTCGCTCTGCAGCCACATACACTTTCTAAATAAAGATTATCCTGCGCATTAATATGCTGCTTATCGTTACAGTTACCAATTAAAAATAGCTGTATTGTATAGTCAGACAAACTAAAAAAGTATATAATAATACACATATGTGACACATATAATAATACAGAAGATCAAAATCAAACCAGGTCATATGTGTCCCATTATACTCGAAAGGATTAAATAAAAATAACTAAACTAGAAATTATTAAAAATTACTATATGTTAAAAATGTGCTATGACACTTTGGAACGATCCGCGGTCTCTGATGCTGACCCCTGCGATTGGGATAATTTTCTTTTGTTTTTTATCTACGCGTTTCGACGTATTCCGCTCGATCAGTTCGTTCGCGACCAAGTATTAGTCATTGTATGATAAATTATGCTTGTCAGGTTAATAGTGTCTCCAGTTCTTTTCTTTCACCGTTCCCTCACGGATTTCATGCTGACATTATATATTATTAATATTAAACATTTTTTTTTTATACTTCTTTTATAGTTCTTTAACTTGTTAACTGGGAAAGACGGACTTAACTCGCGTCACGTGGATTACCGATACTTTGAACATAATAATTTATTTTCATAGAAATTCTTTGCTTTCTAATGCATCGTTAGATTTTTTTTTCAAACACAGTGTATCATATTCACATTTTTAAAAATAAAAATAGGCCTAACTACAATTAGTTCTTTTTTATTAATTTTTATTTCTGTCTCTGAAGAAGACTAAAATGTTAAATTTGTATTAATCATTGCTATGCTTTTTAGCACAAAAGTTTCGAAAAATTTCCGCTTTGGTTGTTGAAAAACAAATTTACTTTCGGAGGAATTAAATATAGCTCTATTAAATTTATGAAATAAATCGAACAATCGAATCCATGGATTCAATTATCAGTATCTACCGTGAACCGATATAAATTATAAATATCTGAAGGGATCAAAGCAAATTAACTTTATAAAAAAAAAACGGTTTCACCAGCTATCTTTTTTTAAATTTTTTGTTGCAATTGAAAGTAGACGTAGAAAAATATCTTTCCTGAAATTTAAAAAAAGAAATTTAATTGCTAATAATATTAACTGACAAATCTAAATACTTTCACGAATCACGCAGTCTTGAATCTTTCAACTTTTCCACATAACATTTTAACACACTGCTTAATATTCGTAACCGTTGAAAATGTTCGACTTTCAATCGATATGTCCGTTTTTTTTTAATAAAGTTGTTTCATCGCATGGTAACGAATATAACGAAAATAGTTTCAGCTTATTTATGGATTGCACATCGTATTTGTCTTTTGTACTGAGTTCTGTTTAATTTATCTTTCCTTCTGTTATGAATAAATAATTATTTAAATCCACTGCGAAGTTCTGTCAGTAATAAATAATACTTTACTGTTATACGTTGCTCTATGGTATTTTATTCCACAATACTTTCAGAGAGAAATGCTTTCTGTTATAAATTCCCGTAACATGGTATTAAACAAAAATTTTTTTAAGTATATTTTCTATAAAGTTATTCATTGAGATATACAATTTTATTAGAACTGAATATTTTGATATAATTATCTATAAAAAATATTTAAACAATCGCAAATCGTGCGGTTGACAACGTGTTGATATTTAATCTTCAACATAAACTATCTTAAACGTAGAAACAAATAAATACTAAGATACAAAGCAAAGCCATGAACAAAAATGATCAACGAAAGTACTAAATCTTTATCTTCTAATCAAAGCCACGTACCTAATAACCAGTCTTCTTCTCATCAAATATTCAACACAAAGCACAAAACTAAATACACAATCAAATCTCTCCACCATCTATACACCACAGGACACAATAGGCCACGCGTGGGTGACATGACGAATGAAGCACGGTTAATTAGCGGCGTTAATCACGGCCGATTAACAGGGAGAAGCGTGTCGTCGAAACGGCTCGGTTTCACGGGCCAAAGAAGGCGCAGTCTGAATTTCCTGCGCGGCACGTCACGGCCTGACAATCCATTAGTCACGTCAGCCACGACGACAAAACTCGCGCGAGCTAAATAGCCGGTACACCTTGGCCCCGCGAAACCTGCAATTCACTGGCCGACGCAGAAGGACGCGAAACTCGGGCATTGAAGTCTCCACGTTTACGCGACAGCCGCTGCAAGATCCTTTTTCAGTCTGCGTACGAGTTTTCGTAACCGATGCTAAATTAAGAGCCTTTCTTCTTTTTTCTTTTCTTGGAAACATTACACATTTTTCTGAACATACTTCGGAGGTATCTTTTCCTTTTTTATTATTATTTTATAACCAGTTTGAGCGGCATTTATTTAAAAGAAACGCGTGACGAACCTATCTAAATGAGTCTACAGCAGGCTAACTCTTGAAATTGTTTCAAGAAATTGATTTAACACTTATTTGGGTTATAGGAGCTGCAAGGATGCTACACAAGTTTAAACTAAGCATGCTTTAATGTATCTTGATATAATTATGTGAAAGTTTATATACAATAATCCACGGTTTACATTCCACTGAAATCTGCACGGTTAAATTTCAACGACTCATCCTCATTTTTCTACCACCACTCAGCACCTTGAGCTCAGCAAAGCCTTATCTCAGTCGCTCGCAATATCTATTCTCCGAGTTTGTCGAGCCGTGCTCGAACCAATTCGTCGAAAAAAAAGCTACTCTGCACGAGAGAATTCCACTGCTGACTCCCAAACTTTCTGGAATTTAACCGTGCATTACTGTAATTCTCTTTATTATTTTATTGCATTTCTAATGCTGCAGAACAAATTAATTTGCATTTATATTAACTCCTCGGAACACAGCGGGGTCAAAAATGTCCGACCTTTTTAAAACCTAATTATGCATAGTGGAATATTTTTTATACCAACTCGAAAAATTAAAAGTACTTCCAATTACATAGTTAGGGACTATTTATGCCTCGTCCTATAATCAAGTACTTAAATAACTCTTCATTCGTTTGCTTTTTAAACTTTTATAAGAATAAAATTTCCGCGCAACGTGGGCCTTTTTATTTTTTTAAATTCCGTGCTTTAAAATGTTAACCCTTTACGGACGACCGCACTCTCGACTCTGATTCGAGGATGATTTTTATGTGGAACGGGATTATAAATTAAATATCCAAATAATTAGGTATAAAATACAAAACAGACAGGTCGATTAAACTTCCAATTGGTGTCTGCCATTCGTTTGTCACTGTAGCGGCGACATAAGTCTGCAAAGGATTAAAGCATGCTTATTATTAGTTTAAAGTGTGGAAGGTTACCGAGGCTACTATAACTCGAGAAAGACGCGTTTCGTCGTAGAAAAATGAATAGGAAAATAATACGATTTTGTAATAAATACGCTAAGCTATCTTTTTATCTCGATTAACTGACAATGAAGGAAAAGTCTATCCTTGAAGGGTCTGTTGGTAGCTATAAGTAAAATCAAATGGCGTGCGTGGCACGTCGTTCCAGGCTAACTGGGTAACTTTTCGTGAAGGGAGATAAATTTGAAGCGTTTCGACTGCCATGTTTTATTGATTTGAATAATGTCACGTTTCGTCGGAGATATTTTAGAAAGCGTATATTTTATAAAGCAATGCTAGGCCACGTAGAGTGATTTTTGTAAGCGTTAAGGCAAAAAGGTGTTTATTTTTATAGGAGTTATGTTGTTTTTCATGTGTGCTTGTTATTCGGTGTGTTTGTAATATGTTGAACGTGTTATTTTGTAGAGTGTGATAGAAGTTAAAGTGGGTAGGAATATGACAAATAATTTGTAGATCGTAAGAAATAATATTTTAAAGGAAAATAATTGTGATATAATTAATTGAAGATTAGTACCTACTTTTAACATTTACGATGACCATAATTCTCTAAAAAAACATAGTATTTATATCATTAGTGCGAATTGTAAATTTTTAAAGTCCGTATTCCTTGAATTCGTTCGACAATATCGAGAATATTAAAAAAAAAAAAAGAAAAAATATAAAAGTAGAGCATTATCAATATTTAATGACAAATTTGCACGAAACAACGTATATAACAGGAAAATATTATGAACGAATACACATAGCAACTGGAAACAATACGTGTCTACAAACTTTTTAAATAATTTATCGATGTTAAATTAATCCGTGTTAAATATCGAAATATTTGAAGAAAAATTCGAAATTCTCGGATATTACGGATTTTCAACTGTGATTAATTTCTATATATTTTTTATCCCAGATTATAACAAACATTAAAATCAATTTTGAAATATATCTCTAAATTTATATTTTATTAAGATACGTCACAATTTAATATTTTCTGATAGCTCTAAAGCAAATAAAACTTTTAAAAAGTCTTTTATGTATTACAATTTGTTAATGTAAAGAAATTCTGTAAAAAATGTGGCAATACCGGTTATTAATTGTCAATCTATTTTTACTTGTTACTTTCTTTATTATTCTTAGTTTTCTCTGTTCAAACATTAAATTGCAACATACATATTTACTTATTTCAAATGAATTTGTTTAAAATTGTACTATCATGCTACAATTTCAACTGCGTAACTTAATTAAAAAAAAAAAAAAAATCTATAAAATAATACAATTTGAATTTCTCTTTACCAACTGATATTTTTTCCTAATACAAATCAATATTTTAATTCTAGATACAAATAATATATGATTAATACAATATGTAGCTACCCAATCAGTTGCTCTTTACCTTCTTTCAATATTTCTAAACAAACACATTCTAATCTTAAATCATAATAAAAATTTTCCCAAGTACAAACTTCTTAACTCATCAATTAATTAATCAATTAATTATTCTATTTACGGCGTCTTTAATACAATTATTAATAATTTACCGAATCGACACAACCCAAATCATTAATAAATTACAAAAAGAACAAAATAAATACTCTATAGCAACCACAAAGTACATATAACAACTAATAATATGAACAAAATACCGCAACAATATTACCAATCAAAAAAAGGTACATTATACCAGAAACCGACTTCCCCAATTCATGCTAATAAACAAAATACGTTACCAAACTCTCTAATCCCCTTACTCGTCCCACCAACCCCCATAAAAAAGGAGCAACGAAAACTATCAACCCCGTCCCAAAAATTCCAATCTTTATCAACAATCTTTCAAGAAAAAAAAAAAAAAAAATCCCTGTACTCTTGCTATCCACAATTTACGATCGTAGAAGCTTTAGTTGAGAAAAATATTTTTTAAAGAACGTTGAAACGTCCGAAAGCTCGCGGTCGCCGATTTGCGGTCGATGAAATAAGGTGTTACCTGTAAGTGTGGAGTTGTTAATGGTGTTGTTTGCCGTGGAAATGGCCGATTGGCTGGTGACAGGTGTGCCAACGGTGGTGGCCGTGGTTGTCGAGGAGTTATTTGGCGAGAGGGCCGCGTTGGCGGCCTGAGCCTGTGCCTGGGCTTGAGCCTGAGCCTGCTGTTGAAGATTATAATTCCACGCGAGCAGCATCAGCTTCAGCTTATCCGCGTCTTTCATGAGCGCGCCTGCCGAAATTAAAAGTGCCAATTGGTCTCAGGGCATGATTAACACGGTGAATGGTGCCGATGGAGGGGTGAGTCGGTTTTTCACGCCCATTTCCGGCCCGGCCTGAACCGAGCCGGATACCGGACCTTTCTGGTGGTGCGACTTGCATATACATATGGGAATTGTTAGATTGTGACGTGGTGCTTGATCGAGATTGTTAATAATCGTGGTACTGCTGTGTGCTATCGTTTATGCTCGAGAATTGTGTCACGGTGGTTTATTTGACGGTTTTGGTTTGCATTTGATGTTGGGTGTGATTTCGGGTGGTGAGCTTTGCAAAGTGTGGTTTGATAAAAAGCTTTCAAAAATTTTTCATCTCATAAAAGTATTCGTGAGATTGGTGGTTTCTAAAAATATTTGTGAGTGCTCGAGGTTGGTAATTATACGGTGTTTAGCTACAAAAAAAAGTGATTTATAATGGCTCTTGAGAAGTGTGATGATTGGGGGAGAATTACTTTGATAAAACGTGTTCGTAAAAGATGTAGTGAAGGAAGCATGAAATATTACAAATACAAATGCAGTTTTTACCGATAAATGGATATAACTGAAATAAAAGGTATATTTAGAGTAGCATTTGAAGTTGCAATTCAGTCCATTGTTACGTACAACAAACAGAAATACATTTTCTATATTAATAAACGTTCTTATTGCATTATCCGAATTCCTTGGGTTATTGTAAAATGATAGCGATGAAGTTATTTTTAGTAACATTATAAGAAAATCATATAAATTCTAGTTCCTTAGAGTTATATTTTAATCATCTTTAAATTTAGCTTCGAATAATATCACGTATTTCTGTTTAGTGCAAAGTTTCATATTTAATACACCGCTCATTTTATTCTTGTCACACTATTTTCTGTATTACCGACTACATTTCGATACCTATCATTTTACATTGATATAGATATCTTTCTCGCAGTCCAAAAATGTTTTAGTAGAAGCTGAACGAAGAGAAAATTAAACAAGTTAACCATAAACAAATTTATTAATGAGTTATTTACAATGAAAACAACGCAAGTAATAATCGTGCTATCGGTAATTCTTTCTTTATTGGTGTTTTTGATACTACTTATCAACATCTACTTAAATTTTGTAAATCTTGTTAAAAATGTAATTTGTTTTATAATGATACGCGAATTGTAACGTAAATTGTTTCTTATCGCCCTATTTATTTACTTCTTTTGTAGTTAATGCAGTTTCGTCTTTTAATCTTGCTTCAATAGTTTTTTGCATATTTCTATACTAATAATACCATAAAATTTAAAATATAAAAATAAAATTTTACTGGTTTGCTTAAGCATTAATGCTTATGACAATTAAAGTAATTTAGTGTTAAAATATTTAAAAAATTTCAAATTTTATAAAATAGATACACGAATAATAACGATAATTTTCTCTGCATTAACAAAAATCAGTACCACTTTCATTAATCAAAATGTATTCTCATTTTGTACAGATAAGATACTACTTCTACATTTGCATATGCTTGACAGATTTTTAAATTAAATTTTTTCCAACAAGAATTGTAGCGCAAAGAAAAATTTATTTCTCCTACTTATTTTGAATCAAACAATCCACTTTCTTTTCATTTTTACCGCAAACACAAGTTCTACTTGAATCTTTACGAATTTTTACGAATCTTACTCTACTTCAATCTTTACGAATCTTATAACAAAAAGTTTTAGTTTCTATTTTCTTAATCACTGGACTCAAAGTATTAGGTTGGTCCATAAGTCCGTGCAGGTTTTATTCCACAACGAATTTCATATGGTAATAATTGCTTATCGGTAATGTATTACATACCACTCAGCACTTTTTACTCTTCTTTATCAGAATTGTTGTGCAACTTTTCGTTTCGCATTAGTAATACCGAAGTGCTTAGTTACAAAACGAGAAACTCTAAAATTAACAAAAACGAGCTCCGTAAAATTTATGTTGCTACAAAAACAGTACAAAAATTATTTTCCTACTTTAAGAAGAACAATTTTGCCCTGAATATTTTACGACACGCTCTGTAAAATTATCAGGTCAAAAGCTGTCCAATTTTTTAAACTTAGACTTCAAAAACTTAAAACGTTGGAAAAAGGTCGTGAAAAATGGTAGAGTATAAATGAACGAATAGAAAATAATGCTAATTAACCTTTTATGGGACCGTGTGACTTAAAAGTTACAAACTAATGTATCTATATTTTAAAAAATTAATCTTGTTTAGTTATCACTGCACTATTAAATTTGATTACTGTATTACTGTAATGACACCACGATCCATCTACGGTAATTATTAGTTAAAACATTTTCAAATCAAGGTGAAAAACTGTAATCAATTGTAATTTTTTCTCCAATAAGCAGACAAAATTCGGGCTATATAGGGTTAATATCTTGGAAAGAACAGAAAATTTTTACATTTATAAAAAATCGCCCCATTCAATAAGTCTTTGATCAATAAAGATCGTTGAAATGGTTTTAGATTGCAGGATCAAGCGAGAGGTTGGCCAATAAGTTTGTGCGAGTTTTATTTCATAATGAATTTCATCCAGTAACAATTGCTTGCCGGTAATATATTCGATACCATTCCATAATTTGTATTTTCCTCTATTAAAATAGTTGTGAAACTTTCCGTTCCGCATTAATAACACCGAAGTATTAGTTACAACAAGGACAAACTCTCGAGCGAATAAAATCGACCATCTCCGATACATTATGCTCTATAATAGTTATTTATAATAAATATTGTAATAAAAAAAAAAAGGTTGTCCAAAATATTTACGCCGTATACAATAAATATTATTTTGCTGCGAAAACAGCACAAAAATGATTTTCACATTTTAAGAAGGATAATTTAAATTTTTAGAATTTTATTTCTAATACGAAAAGTATTAGAACGTTGGGAAAATGTTGTGAATAATAGTACAGTATGAACGAACGAATAGAAAATGATGTTATTTTCAAAAAACAAAAAACTTGTACATTCATATGCAAGAAACCATTTCAACTTATGGACCAACTCAATATCATCGTTTCAATGATATTTTAACACATTGAGTCCGGCACTCTGTTCGCTCAACGCGCTTCCAGGTCCCGCACATTTTTGAGCGCTCCACAAAAAATTTTTACATTGCACATATACACAATAACATCACTTAATTCAAGAATGTTGCTATTGTCGCTATGTTCATTTTCCTCCGAAGTGTTATTCGGTGCATCCGATAAATCATCAAACAATAATTCATCTTGACTTTCATTCTCTTTATTTATTAGGTTGAAAACTATGAAACGGGCGTTTTTTGTTTAGTCTATGTTCAGCTATGTTCAGTTTTTTGACTTTATTTATTGCACGCAAATGTTTTAACACAGCTGTATGACTAGTTCCTAGTTTAGACCCAAGTGTTCGACTAGTTGCGCGTGGATCGGATTCCACAATCGTCCTTAATTCCTCGTTATCGATATGGGCCGGTGGTCTTCCTCGAGGCTCATTCGCGATACTCAAATTGCCGGAACGAAATTTTTGAAACCAATATCGAGCATTTTTTTCATCGGTGGATCCATCTCCGAATGCCTGATTAATATTTCTTGAAGCTTGAGCCGCGGTGTGATTTAATTTAAACTCGTACAAGAAGAGTAGATGTAAATCGCGTTTTGTTTCCATCTGGTTTAGGATAAAAATAAAATAAAAATGGAATACAAACGCGAAAAAATTTTACAAAATGAGTCAAAAGAATACCTTTAAGCTTTATAAATAAAAATTACGTTACAATGTATCTCTCTCAGTCGCAGCTGAACACGGACTAAACAAAAAATACCCGTTTCATAGTTTCCAACTTAATATTTGAGACATTTTGCTACTTTTTTAGAATTAGGGCCCTTTTCGTAAAATAAATAAAAAGCTGTTTCGTAACGAATTAACCCTTTCGCTACCCCTAATTGAAAGAGCTCTTGATATACTAATCGATACAGTTTTTGTTGATATAATAAAAATATACGTAACAAAATTTAAGTGTATTGTTTAATGAATGATGGTAGATCATATGTAAATGAAGATATAAATAATTCTATGGTACAAAAAACGTCTGTGCACGCTTTTATCAAATGATTGCTTCGTTTTAAAAGGCGTATATATACGCTCTTAGTAGCGAAAGGGTTAAAACGCGAACATATATACGCTCTTCGTAGCGAAAGGGTTAAAACGCGAACTTTGAAATAACAAAATGTTGTACAACGATAAAACACTTTACAAGGTACGATGCACGATCGACACAGACCTACCGATGCAATGGCTATACTGACCGATTGTTTTCTACTTTTTCGGAATTATAACGTTCGTTTATTTCACTAACCAATTATTGTAAAATACCAGGGTTTCGTTGCCCCAGTAACATAACAAGAAAATCTATTTTTAATTCCTTGAGTTGTCGATTAAATCGAAGAAACATTAAAACGAGATACTTCGTAAGCCGGCCTCAAAGTTCGGCTTGATATATACGATATATCTCGTGACCCGTACGCAAAGTGTTAACCTTAACCCATTTGCATCATAAGGAAATATGAAAAGAGGGTCTTTATCACCAAATTTTTTTTATTATACTCAATAATTCGTGTTCGTTTCAGTGGCCTAATTTCTTCTTCACTGCAATCAGAATTACTACTTTCATCTCCAACACCTTCCATTTCTATTTTTTAGCAAACGAATAATGATAGATTTAACAAACGAATAATAATAGATTTAGCAAACGAATAATAATAGATTTAGCAAACGAATAATGACCAGCAAAATTAAGCGTATATATGCGCTAATAATGCAAATGGGTTAATCTACGAGCGAAATCTAGAAATACACAATCTACTATTCTCACGACATCGATCGAAGCGACTATAGCTATTTAACAAAGTCTTTGTTCACACGAGAATTCCTTAGCGACGTCTACGTCGATTCGTTTCTCGATCGATTTAACGTTCCCGTCCCCTCGAACAGAGCCCACGACGCAACAGGTCCACAACCATCGAAATTCTCCGACATTCGACGAATTCTCGAGCTCATTCGCGCGAAAATGCAGCTACGTTAACAGTTTCGTCACCGATCGCGTACGACTGCCACGTTTTCAGGATTTTCATTCGACGCGTCAACNATCGTAGCAGCTAATGGGTTAAGACACCTGATCTTCAGCAGTTTTGGCTATTAACACTAGCTTTAGGAAACCCGTCAATTTGACGGATTTCTGATTTCATGCTAAAGTGCAATAATTATGCGCGTGAAAAATGTACGCTCAACATAGAATTTAAATGCAAGAAACGTACTAACTAAATCTGTGCGAATAAAAACCTATTAATTTCAAATAAAATGAACTAATGTTATTACAAAAAAAGTACAGTTCAATATACCCGTTAAAATAGTCCAATTAATCCCCGTAAATCTAGTGTTAACGCTAGAACTGCCGAGATGGTTAAAATGACTGGTTTGCAATTTTTCGTATAAATTATATAAATTTATAACATTGCATTTTTAAGAATTAACTGTGATTTTCTATAACGAATATGAATAAACATTTATTTCCTTTGCATTTTATATTTTTTCAAGTAGGTATCATTTTTAATTCTTTGGTTGAAGTACACTTTAATCGTCGGTAGTTCTAGTGTTAAAGTGTTGCGCGTTAAAAATATAAATAAAGGTTTGTCTCCCTTGTATTATACATTTTTTCGTATACATTTTACCAACTAGGTGTCTATTAATCGGCTTTTTGCAACAAACGCTCATCGACCGAGAGCCTATTAATCGGCTTTTTACAGCCAATGTTTATCTATCGCTTGCTGTTTAATCCTTTGCACTCGTGAAGTTTTTTGAGTTTCAAAGGACTACTGTGAAAACTTAGTGTTCTTATGGAAAGAAAAAAGGAAAATTATTGATGTTTACGATTTTTTATTTGTTTGGTTAATCTACTTTATTTTAAAACAAAAGAAGTGTTTGAATTAACGAAGATACAGAATTTAATTTAACCCTCTATGGGACCGTGTGACTTAAAAGTTACAAACTGATGTATCTATATATTAAAAAATTAATCTTGTTTAGTTATCACTGCACTATTAAATTTGATTACTATATTACTATAGTGACACCAGGATCCATCTACAGTAATTATTAGTCAAAACATTTTCAAATCAAAGTGAAAAACTGTAATCAATCGTAATTTTTTCTCCAATAAGCGGACAAAATTTGGGCTATAGAGGGTTAAAGCTTAATCTCTGAAGAAAATTATGTCGCCATAGCGATGCCAATCGAGTGCAAAGGGTTAGTCCTAACATTATGTAAAAAAAATTTTATTAAATTTAATTACCCTACAATAAGAGAAACGATGTAATAAATGTTGCGGGAGGTGATCAGGTTATACGATCCACGTCGTTGGGCGAAATAAAATTTGTATATATTTTATTTAATGTAATTATGTATATATTCTCAATAAGGTTCAGTCTACAAAGATTATATAGAATTACCTTTCCCTTTTATTTTTACGGAAAATATCATAGAGAATTGCAAATAAGACTAAGAAGAAGAACGATAGTTATATTGTGGCTACTTAAGAGATTTCTTTTTACAATGTGCTAAAACAGAAAGTACTACTTAATTCTATAAGAGATAGAGATCACACAGATGTCGCCCGTGTTTCCTTTTTGTTAAACGGCGCGTATTTTAACAATAAACACTCGAATTTCGATTTAAAAACAGAGTTGCGAGAATAAGGGCTTATATTTCCGCACGATAGCCAAAACCCAGCCGGTGTTTGCGATGTATCCGCGGTCAAATGGTCGGTAAAGTGTTAATATCATTTCTTCTATACAAATAAGTATACTTTAACCCTTTCGCTACGGTGCTCTCAGAATTGAAAGAGCTCTTAGTATACTAATCGATAAAATTTTTGTTGATACAATAAAAATATACATAGCAAAATTTAAGTGTATTGTTTAATGAACGACGGTAGATCATATGTAAATGGAAACATAAATAATTCTATGGTACAGAAAACGTCTATGCACGCTTTTATCAAATGATTGTTTCATTTTTAAAGGCGCATATATGTATACGCTCTTCGTAGCGAAAGGGTTAATCGTCGATAGTTTCAGTGTTAAAAATCGCAGATACAATCCGTATCAAACTTATCGATACAATTTTTCCCGCTTGTTTCACGTACCCTATCACCAACGATAAAAAAAGAAACCAAAAATGTGACGCAGCGCATGTGGAAAGAGCACGCTGCGGGGGCGTGACAAACGTGAAGCAGAAGTACAAGAGTGAGTTTGTCGAGTATCAATTAAAACCTCATGCTCGCTGAGTACGAACCCATCTCGATCATGCGCGTGTTCAATTATCGATCTCTTTCCGTCTCGCGCAGAAAAAGACTCTCTCGTTTCCGAGGGCGTAAGGCGAATGTGCCCCTTCGATAAGTTTCATGGAAAATTTCGTACTGGAAAATTTTTGACGCAGCCAAGCTCATCGAAATCACCGTGAAATTACTTTGCTTCGACGGCTGTATCCGAGTAACAATCGTTATCCGTATCAAGCATTAGATGCTCGGTATTGCATGGCGAGTAATGGGCATTGGTAGAATTAAGAGACGAGTCAATTGTTAACGAGTTAATCGGCTTAATGATATTTTTTTTCTTTTTTGGTATTTGTAGAGGACGTAGTAAAATAGTTACGCGGTTTAAAAAATTGCTAATTGGTGAAATAAAGTTGAATTTTTTAGCGAAGGTAAGATAATAAAAAATATTCTTTTTGCAGAATTTATTACTAAATATGTGTGTTTTTAATTATTCGAAAGTAGGATTTTGTTAACCCTTCGACTACGGCAGATTTTGAGACGCGCCGGTCGTACCATACGGGTAAGAATTCATTTACAAGATCTATCGGAGTAATGATAGATAAAATATTCAAAGCGCTTATATGCGTCGTATGTGTTAGAAAATCAAACTTTGTTGAGCGCTTATATGCACTCTCCGTGTCACAGAAGCAAAATTTCTGAGCGCGTATATGCGCCCACAGTAGCCAAGGGGTTAAATTTATTTTCTTCTTAGTATAATTATTACGTTTTTGCCGAAGCAAATGAGTACTTCACCCTTTGCACTCCATACGATTCTTGATCACTGGAGAAAAGAAATTTTATTTTGAACGGAAAAAATTCCTACTGCTTGTGAAACTACTTGTTTTTATCCATTTTATAAATATCCTTTTTTCTCTCGTAAAGGAAACACAAATTTTTAATTTTCTAAATCATCATGGTGCGATATCTTTGGAAATTAAGCGTAATCGTGTTGAAAACAGAATGTCTCCGTAGCGGAGCCAAAGGGTTAGGATGGAGCGCTAAGGGTTAATATGGGACACGTTAAGTGCACGCAATATGGAACACGTTTATGTATGTATATTACAGATACATTTATATGTTTATTGTACATACGTTGTATTGTATCTATAGTTAAATATTTACGTATGTACAATGTGTTGGTTGTTTTCATTGCGGACGCAAAAAATATAGTGTTTCAGAACGTTAATCACGCGAGCAATGCATTAGAGACAAAAAAAGTTTAAGTAAATTAAAAAGAAATTTATCATAAATTGAAAGTTATTTATTTATTTGTGTTTTTTACTTAAATAGACATTCGTTTTCGATAGCAAAAATTAAGTTTTTGTCTTTTTTTTACGAATTTCTTAAGTGCTCCATATTAGGTACCATTTTTTTGAATCAACGATTTTGTTCTGTTTTACTTTCCTAACCATAATTTCAAAACCTTTAACCTTTTAGCTACCGTACGCCACTATAGTGGCTTCCGCGAATGCCATCCCCCTGAACGATACGCCACTATAATAGCTCACTTGTTTCTCAGTCGTTGAGAGTTGTATACACCATTGTTATGGAATAGAAATATGCGTTCACATGATATTATGCTTCTTCAGACTCTTTACATCAAAATTTATGAAGAAAACTATAATTTATTCATTGGTATGTTTGTTGTAATTTAATTACGTGGTATAAAGCACCTTTGGATATAGTCTGCGTCAGGCCATGCCGTACAGTAGTATAGCTTCGCGAAAAGTATCGCCATAGCTAAGAGGTTAAACTTTTGTCGCGTTTGTTGTGTTTTAAGATTGACTTCGTTTAAAAAATACCATTCCTCTAGTTTTAATCAGCTTTTAAAATCAAGCGTTCCATATAAGATACAGTTTCCATACTACTTTTGAAAATCTTTATATTTATAGAATTTTGTTCGTTACTAAGAATTTATGTCTATTGCACATAAAGACATTCGTGTGACGCTTTGTAATGTTTCTTTAACCAATACCAATACAAAAAAATCACTCCACACAAGTTTTCTCCATTTTTCACATTTGAAATAACATTACATGAAATACAAATAAACATCTAGTTGTATCACCCAAAAGTATTTAAAAACCAGCCTATGTAACATTAAAATAATTAAAAATATTTTTAAACTTCTTTAGAATTTTCTAATTTTCCTAATTTTTCGAATTTTATAAATTTGCAGCGCTATATTTTTGGAAATTTTGTATAAAATTTTATAATAAATGCGCATAAATGTTATCCTTGCGTTATGCATTTTCTCAAATAACTATCGCTTTGAATTCTTTGGTACTTTAGTGGCTCGCGAATGAAAAAAAAGATAGGAAGAACGTTTCGTCCGGGGCCTGCTAATGGACTCGTCAGTAAGGCATCCTAGCAGGCCCGTGCCATAAACGCCGGGATATTAAAGTTAGGAGAGGGATCGGTATGAGTACTAATCGTACGGTTCTTGAAGACTTGCGGGAAAGTTGGTGTTGGTGGAATCCCTCTGGCGGAGTGCAGGAGGGTCGCCACAGTACCAATAAATCCACTTTAATCGTCGGTGCTTCTGCTGTTAACTAACAATTCTCACCAAGCTATAAAGAATTTCTGCGAGATATGTAAGATGCAGAGCTGAAAAGATTTCTCCTGGGACGGCACACGGACAAGAGAATTCTTGCTCAGCTTGTGTGCAGCGATGCGATCCGATTAGTATGCGTGACCGTTTCGGAAAATAATATATGTGA
>SMSQ01018637.1:4359-23050 GCA_019453375.1 Ctenoplectra terminalis | reverse complement strand
TCAAAGTTAGGGGTGAAAAGTATATTTTTCTGAATATTTCGGAGACTATTCACATTATTACACAGTTAAATCTGTCATTAACAATCGCATAACTTTTGATTAAACAATTTTTTTCTAAAGTCTGAAATTGTTCGTCCGAACGGTACGTTTCTAGAAATTTTCAATAATTTTCTGCAAAGAATACGAAGAAAGATTTATTTTCCTTGCATTATATATATTTTTTCAAATACTTACCATTTTCATTTATTTGATACAATTTTTTTTCTAAAATTTGAAATCGTTCGTTTGAACCGTACATTTCTAAGAATTTTCAATAATTTTCTGCAAAGAATACAAAAAAAGATTGATTTCCCTTGCATCGTTTATATTTCTTCATTTATTCGCTACAAATAAATCTATTTTATTGGTCAGTAATTCTAATATTAAATATTAGGTTGTCCCAAAAGTTTCTTTCGTTTTATTAATAAGTAATGTATGCATAATATTTTGTTACAATATATTATAATTTTATATAGGATCCATTTTACTCCATTATCTTCCTTCATCTCTCATTTAACAAATTAGTCTATCATGTTTATATAAACACTTAATTATTTGGAAATTATATGCGCTTCTCAGCTAAGCGTACTCAAAAATCACCTATCGCGAACGTCTTAATACCTACGCAAATCGAAGCATTACTCCTCAATTCTGTCGGTTCACTATTTCCTTCACAAATATGTTTAATCAAATTCATATGCAAGGACGAAGAGTTTTCGTCAGAATTCAATTTCGTGTTTCCAGTTTTGTCTGAGAGTCTAAATGAGGGATTTCAGTCGGACGTTTCGTAACAGCGAAAATCTCATTCACGCAAACAGTGAGGACTTTGCTCGCGAACAATGTAGCCCAGTAGCAGCGAGCAAGCGTTTGCTAGTCTTTAGTCAAGGAATTAGAGTGTCGCGGAAACTATTAGGATAATTCTTGCAGAGACTGTACGCGCGTTTCTCACGAGATTTGTCGGAGAATCGTCGGATACAGCGTCGATGTTTTTACGTGGGAGTACACGTACTCTGCATCAGGTGTCCCGGAAAACATTGCATTTGCATGCCTGACCTTCTTCCTGCCTCGACGAATCCTTTTGCACTGTTCCCTTTCTTTCACCGTTCATCTGCTTCTTTCTACTTAATCTTTTTAGCTTCTCTCGTTTTCAGTGTCTTCTCTAATTTCGTCTACGCTGCTTTATTCTGTATTTTGTTGTAAATAATACGTTCGTTAAAAGTATTTTTTCATATTGTAGTGTCATAGTTTTAAGAACTCGTAGGTTTTAAGAACTCATAGTTTATGGAAGGCGATAAAGGCGCAACGGGACAGGGACCGGACCCAACGGACGGACGATGGGTCGAGGCGGAGGGAGGTTGGACTGAAGGGAGAGCAGGGTTGGACGGGGAGAGTTGGAGAAAGCGTAGGACAGTGTTGATGAGAGAGTTGAACGGAACGTGGGAGTGTGTTGAACGTAGAGTAGAGTAAAAAAGAGTTGAACGTAGGTGGGACAGTGTTGAACCGAGAGTAGAACAGAGTGCTGAGAGAACGTCAAATGAGAGTGTTGCGTGATTAAGGAATTATTGTAATATTAATAGTCTATTATCGCGCGTCGCAATCACTTACCTATACTTAATTCTTAATAATTAAATATTTATGAACTATATTTAAGTAAAAAACTCTATAATATTGTAACACTGTTCTCTAAAGAACCATAAGAGCGTGATTTTAGTTTTTATTCATTTTTAGAGAAGTTAAAAATTATCAAGCGGCGTTACTAGTGATATAATTAGTAATTATGTGATAAATTACTCACGTTAACACATTGCGTACGGGAGACGAGATATCTCGTCTTTAGGAATCCGAATGTTGTGGCAGGGAGACGAGATATCTCGTTTTCAGGTTTCTTCGACTCAATCGACGATTTAAGGAACTAAAAGTAGACTTTCTTGTTACGTTACCAGGGTAACGAAGTCTTGCGTGTTCCCTTAACAAATGGTTAGCGAAAAATAATGACTATCGAAGGATTATTCAAACTTGTAAAATAAGTATTTAAAATTTTTCGAAATGTAAAAAATGTAAAAGATGTATAAGAAATATATAGTAATATTTAAGAATACTTTATATGAATATCTCCTACCAAATGCGAATTAAAAAAGTTAATATACGCATCGCGAGTGCATAGGGTCGATACAAGGAAAACATACATATTATTTTTTTCAACGCAATATACATCGCTTGATAAGAAATTCATGTTGGCCCCATGGACAAACCACGCAAAATGCGCGCGGCAGTCAACGTGTTAACACATCTTGTGCGGGCACTTTGCCGCCAACGTTTTACCGAATTCATAGGAATTCATTCTTGCAACGCACCTTTTGTATTTTTCCAACGCATGTCTATCTGATCTTATCGTAAAAATATCACAAAAACCCATCGATAACAATAATCCATCAATAATCCGTGAAAAACGACTTCAGTCGCTTCCCGTTCAAGATGCGAAATCCGCGCAAAACAACTTTAGTCGCTTCCCGCGCAAGATGTGTTAATTTCATTAATAAACTCTGATGTCCCCTGAGAGGAGACGTTCGAGTGCAAAGGGTTAAAAGGCCTAAGAACCACGCAGAGAATGTCTCTAAACGTAAAGGTAACCAGATGACTTCGTTAGCGAACTTTCTTTGCCAACTGAGACTTTGCCAACTTTTTCTTTGACAAAAGAGAAAGAGAACTAGAACACTATCTAGGATGTCATTTGAATATGGTCGTCCACTCCCTGTATCGATTTTTAACGAGCTCAACGCATGTTATGCGATTATTCGAGGGCACGCGCTGCTCCATGGGGTCTGAGCAGGTGTGGTCCGTTTGAGAGGCAGACAGACGAGGAAGGGACTGCGTTGGGGAAGTTCATTTTGCTTGAAATGTATCTGCCTGGTCAGCACCATAAACCTGATCCCAAACTTATCTCGAGCCCCTAGGGTGGCCACCTGTCCGCTTTTATTCGACGTTCGTTTCATTGGTCGGGCCACAGATGTCGAGATGGATACTTATTTTCGCGGGATGTCTCCACATTTTGATCGGGGACCCTCGATGATCGACAACGATCTCGAGGAAAACGATTGGTGTCTATGGTGGAATAAAAAGAAGTGGGTGTGTTGGGTATTTTTCAGGGTTTTCTTCGGGATTCAAGTTTTATGGGTAGGAAATTGATATTTTATTTTTGTAACAGTAAGCGGTATTTTGATTGGTTCTCTGGAGAATTTTAACGAAGTATGAGGAAGGTTAATATTGTAGTTTTTAATTTCTTGTGATGTTAATGAGAAGTTAAAATTTTGTTTGTTATTTTATTTTTGTAAATGGTAGTATGGTTACTCGTTTGAAAGTATTTTAATGAATTATGAGGAAGGTTAATATTATAGTTTTTAATTTCTTGTGATGTTAGTAAGAGGTTGAAATTTTGTTTGTTATTTTATTTTTGTAAATGGTTGTTTGGTTGCTTGTTTGAAAGAATTTTTGTGGATTATGTATAATTTTAATATTATATTTTTTAATTGCTCGTAATGTTAATATTGAATTAAAATTTTGTTTATTTTATTTTTCTAAATGGTAGTTTGAAAGAATTTTAATGAATTATATATAATTTTAATATTATATTTTTTAATTGCTCGTAATATTAATAATGAATTAAAATTTTGTCTGTTATTTTATTTTTGTAAGCGGTAGTTTGGTTGCTCATTTGAAAGAATTTAAAAGAATTATCCATAATGTTAATATTATATTTTTTAAGTATTCCTAACACTAGTATTTATTTATTTATTTTTCTAAATGGCAGTTTGGTTTCTCGTTTGAAAGAATTTTAATGAATAATGTGTAAGATTGATATCATAGTTTTTAATTTCTCGTAATATTAATAAGAAATAAAAATTTTGTTTATTATTATATTTTTCTAAATGGTAGTTTGATTGTTCTTTTAAAAGAATTTTAAAGAATTATCTATAATATTAAATATTATATTTATTATTATAAATAGTATTTTGGTTGCTCGTTTGAAAGAATTTTAATAAATTATATATTATTGTCAATTATATCTCGCAATATTAATAAGAAATTAAAGTTCTGTAGACATTATTATTCCAATGAAAGCTCAAAAACAAGATACATTTTACGAAGGAATATTAACTTTAAAAAATCGAATGCTACTTAACTTAAAAATTTTGTTACCCAATAACAACAGATTTTGATAGAAACTATAATACCAATAACTATCTAAATGATTTAGATAGTTATTGGTATTATAGTTTCTATCAAAATGTTAATAATAACATAAACTATTATGCAACTAAATTACAAAATAAATCGAAAACAAGTTTAACCAATTCCAAGTTTCATTACCAACGTTACTCCTGCCTTTTTTAACAGCTTATTACCTTAGATCATTATTTAATATTTTTGCACCGCCGCATCAAAGACAAGCTTCTGTTCTTTTTCCTCTATTTTCGCCTTTGCATATTGCACGGTCGTCGTTCCTATCTCAGAAATATTTAAACATCTTTCTTCCCCCGATGAACATTTCTTCTTCTTTTTCTTTCTTGCTGGCTGCCACGGGAACAGGTTTCTCGAACGCGAATCGGGGAATAAAGGAAAAGAGCGTAAAAAGAGATCGTCGAAAAAGAAGAACGTTTCAATCAAATAGCCAAATGAAATTACACGTCCAGTAAATATTCCGCGAATGTTATTGCTCCTTAATTCAATAACGAAGTCGGGTATTTTTAATTATCTTGTTGATCCATCTGTAACCATTTCGTTATTATTTACCTTCCTTTTTGTTAATCCTATATTTTCACGCGAGAGGCAAGTTTTGATAAAATTTATGGTTTGAAAAAGCTGTGGATTTATTTCAATTTTAAAAATTATTTTGTTCGTTCATTTATCAAGGATTTGTTTTAAATGTTTGTAAATTACTTGTCTTGGATTGTTAATAATCTGTACGGAGAGAATGAGTCAATTTTTAATTACGACGAATGAAGTGAAATTGTAAAATTGTAAAATGATAAAATTTTAAGATTAATGATTTCGATTAAAGTGATATGAAATATTTGTGTAAAAGGGGAATATAAATTATTTTCAGTTCCTTTGTACTGTATCATTATTTAAGAATTATTAATATTTATGTTTGTTGATAGAAAATATTTTTTTCGGTTTAATAAATCATCATATAAGGTTTCTGTGATGTAAATTTAAAATGATATTCATAATTAAAATGTTTGTTTTTACGGAACAAGATCATCTTACATGCGTGTAACGAAGCAAATAACGTTGTTGGATGATCAAAATTTATTGGAAGACGAAAAGTGGGGCTAATTTTCTTAATGTTTGTTAGAAATTTAACTGGTTTTTCACTTAGCCAGCAACGACAGGAGCATAGAGATAAATGTGAGAAGCAACATCATCCGTTCTGATTACCTTTTATTTGTCGTCCAGCGTCGTAAAGAGTTGTCTTCATTACGGGACTTTATACACGTATTTTCGTACCGGGTCACATATATTTTCGGATAAAGTTTAGACGTGTGCTTGCAACGTTTTCTCTTCGTCGATGGAAATGTAGTGTCGGATTAAATTGCGAGCTCATTACATATTTATAATTATTTTGGTCGATGAATAACTACTAAAGATAGGATTTTGCAAATATTTATTACGTAACGTATTTTTGTGGTTTGCAGTCTTAAATTATAATAGAATTATTTTTATGATAAGAAAAATCAATACTGAATGTTCAAAGATAATTTGAACTCATCAAACATGGAATTAAATATTAAGACGGCATACAAATTTTATACAATTTTAGATAATAATCTAAGACTATTTTCAAATATTTATTATATAATGTATTTTTATTGTTTACAGTCTTAAATTATAATAGAATTATTTTTATAATAAAAAAAAAAGATAAACGCTAAATACTCAGAAATAATTCGAACTCATCAAATTTAAAGGAATTAAATTGTAAGAAGGCTTACAAATCTTGTAGAATCTCAGATCATAATCCAAGACTATTTGAAAATATTTATTATATAATGTATTTTTATCGCTTACTGTCTTAAATTATAATAGAATTATTTTTACACTAAAAGAAAAATAAATGTTGAATGTTTAAAGATAATTCGAACTCACCAAATTCTGTGCACGTTTATAAATCTTGTACAATCTCAGATCATAATCCAAGACTACGTACAACACAAATATATTACATAATAAATATTTGCAAATTTTGTTTCCAGAAATTATTTATTAACCAAAATAATTATAAATATGTAATTACCTCACAATTATATCTCCCATTATACTCCATGTAGTAAATAGCTTCCCTTCTGCTAAAATATAATATTATCACGAAGAAACGTTCTTTTAAAATTTATCTTATCTTTCAAAAGATTGANATACACTCAAAACACAATTTTAGTTTAGCTCCAATAACGCGTTAGAATCCACAATAAAAATTTTCTCCACACGAAAACTTATACTTTTAATTGTTATCGAAGATAAAGTAAGAATACATAAATCAGAATTTTGCATCACAACGGCTAGGTATATCGATTCTCAATGTTAACGTGTTAAAATATTAACCCGACTATTTCCCAAACATTAAATTCAAATATATTTATGCAAATCTACTCTTAACATTTTCGTATGAATTTATCAAGAGAAACGTTTCGAGAAAATCAGACGAAAAGGTGGATCGAAAACCCTGGTGATCCTTAAAGCGAATTAAATCTCCGCTCTGAAAACAAACACCGGTCCCGATACATTTATAGGACATATTCGTTCGTCTGTAAGAACCGGAATTGGGGACAGGTTGAAGCGGTGAAACCGTTTTTCCGGAAAGGACGCCCGAGGAAATCCACTTTTCCGTGCTGCCAGCCGTGCAAACATCCTGTTCTCCTATCCTCAGAAGACGAAGCTCTCTATGGATGTAGTGTCTGCTTCCCGACCAGCGGCATGGTACCTGTTTGCTCTGGGAATCACACCGTAGTTCCTGTGCACCTCAACCATTCAGCTTGTGTAATGCTTTTGCAACCCTTCCCTTGGGATTCGTATAATTTTCATTAGGTTTCCTTTTTGCTTTCTTCGCAGGCACCAAGTTTTGTGTTTTAATTCTGTGTGCCGGTATTTTGATAGTGGGACTGAGTTTGTTTGTTGTTTCTCGCGTTTATTGTTTAGGTGAAAATTGTTGGAAATTGTAAAGGTACATGGCGAGGAAGATGGTTTCTTTTTTATTATAGTTATTTAGAGAATTTGTTTTTTTTATTCGTGAATATGTTTATTTAACTGGGAAAATGAGAGGCAAGGAAGATGGTTTCTTTTTTATTATAGTTATTTAGAGAATCTCTATTTTTTTTATTCGCGAATGCAGTTTCTCAATTGCAGAAGTAAGAGAAAAGGAAAATGATTTTTTTTTAATTATTTAGAAAATTAACTTTTTTTATTCGTGAATACGGTTTTTCAATTGCAAAAGTAAAGATCTAACTACAAATCGTTCACAACAAAATATTAAACATGACTCGAACCATAAACGTGTCAATATCTAATCTCGCAAATGTTACACAATTTTTCTTAAGAAAATATATACAAGCATTGCACAATATTTGCTAAGAAAAATCTAGTATTTTATTAAAAAAATATACGACAGCATATTTCTCAGTCCTACCCAACAATAATTGATTAAAAATTAAAAAAAATCTTAAAGTAATTTTAATTCTAAAATTAATTTTAAAATGTAAAATTTAAAATTTTTAAGCAACATTAAAACCTACAATGCGTACGACTACGAATCATAAAATACCACCAACGAACAACCCAAGCGTTAGATTTATAAGACACGAGTAGCTACACAATCATTTGTCACAAATTCTTCAACGCTGCTTCACACCCCATACACTACAATGCTTGTTTCAGAACAATAATTTTTCACCCAACATCCCATTTCATTTATCCACGCATCATCCATTTCTCGCCAGTTCCATCAACCAACTCGATCATCCGATTCTCGTTTTTCTCGCCATCCTTGTTTCGCTTCAATTTCTCGCTTTTTGCTCGTCTTTCAAGTTTCTGATTTTCCTCGTTCTTATTGCTCTTTCTTCTTTAGCTTACAGCGTTCTTCCGTTTCTTTCGGTTTCCTCTTTCCACCTGCTTTTTCTGATTTCTCGGGTACACTCGGGTTGGTCGCGTAATAATAGTTGGTTGCACGCAGATCTCAGCACTAAAGGGAGGATACTCGCCTAGTATGGATGTACTTTGTTGCTTTGGCTGCGAAGTTTTAGGTGTTAAGGGGATCTTTGGCCGAGCTTTGATACCGTTGGTTTTAAAGGGACGGTCTGAAACTCAAAACGCATCGCTTTCTCACATGTCCGCCGCAAACGCGTCCAGCAGAGAGCTAACTTTGAGGTGTAATTTTTAAGGATAACGTAGGATTTTTGGTTGAAGAGGTTGACCGAAGGGGAATTAAATTTAATCTCATTAGGTTCTTGAATTATTATTTTTGGAGAATCAGATTTAATTTCAATGGATCTTATTTAATGTTATCTTTGAGGGGAACTAGATTTAGTTTCGCTGGGTTATTAAATTATTATTTTTGGAGAATCAGATTTAATTTCATTGGGTTTTTTAAATATTATTTTTGAAGGGAATCAGATTTAATTTCTTTGGATTTTTTAAATATTATTTTTAAAGAGAATTAGATTTAGTTTCTTTGGATTTTTTAAACATTATTTTTGAAGGGGATTAGATTTAATTTCTTTGAATTTTTTAAATATTATTTTTCGATGGGATTAGATTCAGTTCTTTTTATTTTTTAAATATTAGTTTTCAAGAGGTTTTGATTTAGTTCCTTTGGATTTCTTAAATATTATTTTTCGATGGGATTAGATTCAGTTCTTTTCATTTTTTAAATATTAGTTTTCAAGAGGTTTAGATTTAGTTTCTTTGGATTTTTAAAATATTATTTATAAAGAGAATTAGATTTAGTTTCTTTGGATTTTTTGAACATTATTTTTGAAGGGAATTAGATTTAGTTTCTTTGCATTTTTTAAATATTAGTTTTCAACGGGATTAGACTTAGTTTCTTAAGATTTTGTTAAATATTATTTTTCAAGGAGCTCTTTGGATTTCTGAAATATAATTTTTTGAAGAATCACGCTTAATTCCATCAGATTTAAAAATCATTATTTTCAAAAAAACTAGATCCACTTTCATCCAATTCCACAGACATTATTCTTCAAACAATACATTTATCTTCATTACATTTCCGAAACATTATCTTCCCAACATCAGATGTACTCTAACTATATCACCCCTCAATCATTTACCTAAACAACGCTCTTAATCGACCAATGATCCCCCTAGACAAATACCAGTCTCCCCCATTCCAATCTCAGAAAACATACACGTACACATCGGTAAATTCCAAGAAACTATTCCCCACAATTCTCTATTCACACGATTTGTATCCCATTCATATTTCCACCCCTATACATAACACCATCCTAACATTCCCCGCGCAAATATCTTAAAACAGAATTCTGTCGCGTTAAAACCATGCTATCCTGTGAAAATTCCTCTTGTCGGTATTACCACTCAAGATGTTTCCTTTCCTCCGTACGAATTACGTCCTTCCAGGCTGTTTTTTTTTATAAATATATCCCATCGTCGTTCCCGTTTCTTTTTGCTTCCACCGGCAGCTTCCTTCTGCTTGGCTTCCGACAACTACTTATCCTCTGGGACTTTTACGTCACAGTTGCACCTGTACGTTGTAATATTGTCCCGGGCGTACGTGTACACCCTCGTAAATACAGGTACGCGCGATCTACCGTCGTATATTACAATGTTGGCGGAGCTACTTACAAGCGCGCCGGAAATAAACGGGAAGAAGGAAGGAAAAAGGCGAACCGTATTCAGCTCGCTCGTAATAAAACGGGTAATCGTTTGATCGAGATACGTGTGCGTTCGCACGGAAGCAGAGTGCAAACGGGATTCGATGATGAATGGAAATAAAATATAATTTCGCGCGAAGGGGCGTTGGATATTAAGCAGAGCGATTATAGCGGAAGCGTAAAATGGTTTAACGATCGAGGAAGTTTATGAAGCGGTAATATTGTGAAATTTTATTTCTACGGATAGGTTGTCGCGATTGTACCTTTTTCTATTTTGAGGGATTTAATATGCAGNATCACCCCTCAATCATTTACCTAAACAACGCTCTTAATCGACCAATGATCCCCCTAGACAAATACCAGTCTCCCCCATTCCAATCTCAGAAAACGTACACGTACACATCGGTAAATTCCAAGAAACTATTCCCCACAATTCTCTATTCACACGATTTGTATCCCATTCATATTTCCACCCCTATACATAACACCATCCTAACATTCCCCGCGCAAATATCTTAAAACAGAATTCTGTCGCGTTAAAACCATGCTATCCTGTGAAAATTCCTCTTGTCGGTATTACCACTCAAGATGTTTCCTTTCCTCCGTACGAATTACGTCCTTCCAGGCTGTTTTTTTTTATAAATATATCCCATCGTCGTTCCCGTTTCTTTTTGCTTCCACCGGCAGCTTCCTTCTGCTTGGCTTCCGACAACTACTTATCCTCTGGGACTTTTACGTCACAGTTGCACCTGTACGTTGTAATATTGTCCCGGGCGTACGTGTACACCCTCGTAAATACAGGTACGCGCGATCTACCGTCGTATATTACAATGTTGGCGGAGCTACTTACAAGCGCGCCGGAAATAAACGGGAAGAAGGAAGGAAAAAGGCGAACCGTATTCAGCTCGCTCGTAATAAAACGGGTAATCGTTTGATCGAGATACGTGTGCGTTCGCACGGAAGCAGAGTGCAAACGGGATTCGATGATGAATGGAAATAAAATATAATTTCGCGCGAAGGGGCGTTGGATATTAAGCAGAGCGATTATAGCGGAAGCGTAAAATGGTTTAACGATCGAGGAAGTTTATGAAGCGGTAATATTGTGAAATTTTATTTCTACGGATAGGTTGTCGCGATTGTACCTTTTTCTATTTTGAGGGATTTAATATGCAGATGTGGAAGCGTAGGACTTTATTCTTTTTGGAATTTTGTAGCTTTTTTTTATATTTTTTTTATTTATTTCGGTTGTTGTAGGTTTTGTCGTCTACTGTTGGGTAATTAGCGATGGACTCAGTTTGGTTTTTTTTTTAATAGATTTTGTTTGGCGAAGTAATTTAGGATGATTTTTATATATTGATGTATTTTAATGTTTGGTTTTGTTCAATTCTTTGTAATTGTGTTAGGAAAGATATTTAATACTGGAACCAAGAGAATTTAATGATATGTATATTAAAAAATAGATAGTACAGAGGAACCAGATATTTATTAACCCTTTGCGGACGAGCACTCTTTCGACTCTGATTCGTGGCAGGTGGAGGATCATTTCTATATGGAACAAAATTATAAATTAAATATCTGAACAATTACACAGAAAATAAAATAGAAAACAGACAAATAATCGATGAAACTTCGCATTGGCGTCTGCTATTCGTTTGGCGACAATTCGACTTAGGAATCAAATTACAATATCGTCGCAGCGACGATATTCGTCCGCAAAGGGTTAAGTTTAATATCTTTTACAGAAAATCACGGAAAATTGATAACAATCCAAAGTTGCAAATTTATAAAGTCTCTATGAAAAATCTAGTATTCTAATCCTCTAGTGTTAAAGAAGCCTACATTATGGGAATGTAACGTGAAGCTTGAAAATAAAATTTGTCGTTTCTCTGTGAAGATATTTTAAAATAAAATTCTATGCAATAAAGTATCAAAGTGAAGTATTATTTATTACTAACGATGCGGTAGAAAACGAGAGAATTTCCCGAATGGTAAGCAACGTGTTAACGTATATCACAATATGAACAGGATAAAATTTTATACATTTTCATTCTTGCAATAAAAGACAAAAGATGTAATATCATAGCAGAATGTTTAAGGTAAATGTAAACATTTAAATTCCTATAGAGTGGACGCTCGATGATTCGAAAACCTTTATAGGACGCAAATTTTCTTTATTCCTTTCCACTTCGGTGTAAAAACCTCTACAACTCGAAATAAACATCAACATCCATTTTACTTCTACATATCGTACATACTTCCGTAGTTTCCCGTTCTTTTCTCCAGATCATATGTAACAGAACGAAGTCTGAACGCAAGCTGAAAACATTGACAGAAATAAAGATACGAATAATTGGTACAGTAAAAACTGGATCGAGAAAGAAAAAGGACATTGCTGGCTAATTTAAGATTCCCATTAGCGCTCTGTCAACAATCCTAAAAAAGTGAGAAACAAATAATGCGCTGGAAGATCTGAGAAATTAACTTAACCCTCTAGCCTGAATTTTGTTTGCTTATCAGAGAAAGAACTAAGATTGATTACAGTTTTTCACTTTTATTTGAAAATTTTTGAACTAATAATTACCGTAGATGAATCGTGGCGTCACTACAGTAATACAGTAATCAAATTTAATAGCGCAGTGATAACTGAATAAAGTCACACAAAGCCATAGAGGGTTAAATTGTAACAGAAGATATGCTGAATTTTTTGACGTGGAAAATTATTTACTAAAGAAGCACAAGCAGAAACTCGCCAACTCGAATTGTTACTCAACCCATTCGCTGCCAAGCCTAAATTATACGAAGTCATTCCCATTGCCATTTATATTTTGAGTGTTATTGTTTACCAAAGCTCTGTTATTTCTTGGTAAGAGCACATATATTATCATACATAATAATTTGCAAGCATAAAACCAAAGACGATATTTATTTCTATATTTATGTTTGTGGCCAGAAAAAATTTGCTAATTCAAAAGCCTGCATGTTATAACTTATTTAAAGTAGGACGAGTATACTCGTCTTGGCAATGCATGACACCCTGCCAAAGACAAGTATACTCGTCCTTGGCAGCGAATGGGTTAAAACTATCTCTTCTATCTCGTATATAAAAATATTACAAAAACCTACCAATGTTCCTCCGCTTTACAAAACCCGAGCACACCTTTCAACGCAAAATTATGAAAGCTCAAAGAGCAAGGACATCGGAGCGAAATACAATTATTCTTTCCATCAAGATACACTTATTAACTACCATAATACGTACCCAGGTTGCTACTCTAATATTCCCAGTAAAATAACATTACCTTTATCACGTTGCGCGTTCAAAGCTCCCAACGACGGCGGCCGAAATTAACTCGCGCATTTCTAGAATCTCTACGACGCAAGGGATTTACGGTTGCACGATGAAACTCCACAAATTCCCCGCGCTGCCGCCAGTTTTCGAATTAATCTCCTCCCTAAATATCGCTTCCCAAGAACTAATTAAGTAATTGCACCGTACCGTTCTCCATGAACGTAATCGTCATTGTGCCCTAAAATCGAGAACCCCCATTGCTCCACCTTCGAGCTCCCTGATACCGCTGTCGAAATTTCCATTTCTTCCGTTCCGTTCGGGAAATTCGATGATCGTTATCGCGCCACGAATTAACCGTGAAGGGTGTATCGTGTCGGTCCTGGCTAATTTCCCGGCGTTCCGTGGAACCAATTAAAACGATTTTCCGGTTTCCCGTGCCGCGGGACAATGGGCGTCTCCCTGCGGCCGTTTCCGGCCAAGCAATTTCCCGCGTATCTGAAGAGAGAATTCAGGTGACACAATATGCAGCCGTTTGGAGGCCGGCCAAATGAAACCGAAAAATTACGGGCCGTACAGAAGGTTGTGCTTCATGTTCGTGTCGCGATAGGTAAAACGTGTTGCGCGCGACACCTTTGATTCTTTGGTCGACACGCTTGTGTAACGTGTGAAAATGTTTTATTCTCTTACTTCTTTTTTTATTTTTTTATTTTTTTATTTTTTTTGTGTCGACAGGGGGGATGGAATAATTGAATTTTTGGCGGCAGAAGCGAGAGGTAATCTGGTTTAGAGGCTTTGAGAGAAATAAAGTGGTTTGCGAGAGATAAAGGTTGCTTTAGGGGGTGTGTATACGTGCGTTTATTTCGGTTTGTTCTTTTTTTTGGGTTTTTTTTTTATTTTTATTTAGAATTGGGAATTTTGGGTAGTGGTTTTTGTTATTCGTTTATTTTAAGGTGGCGATTATAATGGCGTCTGCGATTATGTGTGTTATGAGGGAGATGGATTTAGTGAGATAGTGTTTGAAAAAATATTTGACACGTATCTTAATTTTTCTAAATAATATAAAATAAGATACGTGTCGAATATTTTTTTAAACACTATCTTACATATAAATTTTATTAAAACCGGCGTCCTACGCTTAATCAATCTTTCTAAATAATATAAAATAAGCGTAGGACGCCGGTTTTAATAAAATTTATAAGTGAGATAGTGTTTAAAAAAATATTTGACACTTATCTTATTTTATCTGGAAATATTCATATTTGGGAGGTAAAAGCTTAGAGTTAGGGATGAAGAATATACATTTTATTGTATATTTAATATAAAAATATACATGAAAATATTTTCCTCGATACTTCAAATTACAACGAAATCTTCAGATATTGTATTTCTTCGGACAGAAAGATATTCAAATTACATTGCTATTTATAATAATTCATTATAATATATATAATAATTATCTACCGAAGTTTTACTCTTTCTACCATATCCTCAAAAATATAAATTTGCATAAAATTCAACTCCCTAATAATAATACATATTTTTATTCCTAATCCGAATGAGTAAAATTACAATAGAAAGTCACACAAAATATGAAACAAAAAAATATAATTTTCCCATCGCAAACATTTATTTAACTCCAACAAATGTTCTCCGCGTATTTCCAAAGTCAAGAAAGAAATCTGCCTTCTCGAAGCTTTGATCTCATAGAACAATCTTGACTCAAGGTTCGCGACAAAGCAAGAATATGTTTCCTCGGAAACGATACTTCTCGCTTTTCGTTTTCTTCGCTTCGGAGCTTCGAATACGCTCTGTTTTTTCATCCGAATTCCTTTCTCGGTGTCGGCGAATTTTTCTCGCGGACATTACACGAGTTCCTCTCGCGATTTTCGTGCCGTGAGTACAGAAGCAATGTATAATTTGTGCCGTTCCGTTGCTGAAACGTCTATGGTACCGTAAAATCGAATTCCGAAGTTTCGGCCGGGAAACGAAAGGCGGAGGGAGCAGTGCAGAGGGTAACTTTAAACTCGTGAAATTAAAATGGGCGAAGACTTTCACGAACCGTTCCTTTCTGTCGACGTTCCGCTCGGGGGACTCGATACAAGTCCCGGGAGATAATAAAATCAATTTCTGTGGGATTAGAAGGAAGAGGGGACGCGCGAGCTCTTCGTTAAAATTACGCTCTAGGTGGCCCGATTTGGGGCTGAATGGCAGGACCACCGATTTCTCGAGGATCGGTGAATAAGTAGGCCCTCCTCTTTCTTTTCTTTAACATTACTGTCCTCTTCGTTTCTACGCGATCTGCGTTTTTTTTTTTTTTTACACGAATTATATTTTTATATAAATTAATGTAGTTTAGCGGCGGGTTAAGGATGGAAGGAAAAGGATGGGAAGCGTTTCGTCCGGGGCCTGCTAGCGGACTCGTCAGTAAGGCATCCTAGCAGGCCCGTGCCTTAGACGTGGGGATGTTGAAGTTAGGAGAGGGATCGGTATAAGTACTAATCGTACTGTTTCCGAGGACTTGGGGGAAAGTCGGTCTTGTAGGTCCCTCTGGTGGTGGAGCGTATCACGTAAATGACAAAATAGTATTTTGAAAGGTGAATATATTTAATGATAATAAAATAGAGATATAATAGAGGTATAATAGAGACGCCTTCGAAACACTCTTTCTCTTCGAGGAGAACTAACGATTATTCGTGCTTCTCGAAAGTCGTCAGCCCGATTACAATGTATCGTCTTTTCGACGCTGTGGCGTCGTTCGGGCCGCCCGGACCCGTCGCCACACAACAAACGCGGCCGCCGAACCTACATTAATATTGTTGCGACACTGTGGATCAACCCTTAAGATCGGACTGAACTTGGCGTCCGATCAAGGGTAACATTGGAAACAAGTCTTTAACACGTTGACTGGCACGTCACCCATATTCGGGTGACAGTAAAGTTTCCGATCGGGCCGCGTCACCCGTATTGGGGTGACGCTTATTTGACTACTTGCCAAGGATATTCGTATGTGTTTAAAAAGATATTTCACTGAGGAAGCAACAAAACTATTGAATATTAATTAATATAAACTATATTTATTAATATAAACTTCAATTTATAATAGAATATTCATTAATATAAACTTAAATTTATAATAGAATATTCATTAATATAAACTTAAATTTATAATAGAATATTCATTAATGTAAACTATTATTATTGTTGGTTTTTATTCGTTGGATACGGAGAAAACGTGGTCTGTAGAAAAACGTGGCTACGCCATACCATGCACATCGCTCGAACTAGTGAAAATCGGCAAAAGACAAAAGCCGCGCGTCTGGCTCGCGGGCGTGCCATCTATATCGGATGTGTATGCTGACGCGCTAATTACCGCCAAATTCAACAGTTATAAAAGTAATACGAAAATGGTTTGTTAAGAAAACTATATAGAATGTAAAACTTTAAAACATTTTATACAAAGCTGAGGCTGGTCGGGACAACTTGGACAATAAGTTGTTTTTTGTAAATTTTTTCTTGTCCCTGATCGGCCCATTTGACGACTTTTATCTGCATAACATTTCTCCGGAATCATTTTTTCGAACGGCGATATTGTGCTGACTCTGACGACGTCCAGAATTTATTGTATTTTCAGTCAACCCTAATAATTTACCCTAAAAAACAGCGAATCGCATTCTTAAAATATCAGTGAGAATACCCAGCAGAATACGCTTCGCACAGCGGTACGCGTGGCCTGAAGGAGATTTTACTGTAAACGCGCGTGACAGTCAATGCGTTAATCGAGCGGTGTCGCAAAGCCCACCGGAAGGGGTGCCAAGGAAAAGTGTTGACAAAGAGAGTATCGCCGGAACCACGAACGAGTGCGGACGCACCGTGGTTCTTGTCTTCCGGTTTCACAATTGTACACGATAATAGATATTGTAAATACACTGTAAATAAAGTTCTTAGTAATAAATTGTAAATAAAGAGAAGATGAGTCCCCTGAAAACGAATCAGGGTAGACCCAGGCGCAACGGTATTATATAATTTTTTTTTATATAAATTTTACATTTATTTTTACATAAATACCTTGCTTATGAATATTTTGTTTAATCTTTGAGTTCACTTTTTTAATTCTTTGCAGTTTTATGTTGAACCAGACATTTTATATTGCTTCATTGGTTTCTGTTTCAAGGTAAAAAATATATTTGTTGACTCCCACAGTTTGCGTGGAGTCGTTTTATTTAGCATCAAGGATGCCAACACGTTTATAACAATAATATAATTGATATATTTAATTCAGATAGTACAAGTTCCACAGTTCAATAATTCACAAGTTCCAGTTCTAGTTCTAATTCAATGTCCAATGTTCAATGTTCTTATCTCATCTCATCTCCAGTTCAATACCTTGACAATTCTCACAAGTCTAACAATTCTCGTTCAATTCTAAAGTTCAATTCTGATAATTCTGTTCAATTCTGATCTAATCGTAACAGTGACATTTCTTAAATACTAAACACCCTCGTTAGGCGTGTCGTCGCCAAGAGAATGCGAGGCATGCTATGTCCAATCGGTTAAAAATTCTGGTGTCAAGAGAGGTGATCAATGTCACGCCCTCAGAGTTCGTGCGTCAGTCCTAAGTCGGGTAGGTTCAGATGTGACGGTGTGAGAAGGTAGCAGCTCAAGTACACGTGCGTCAGTTCTTGGTGAAGATTAGGATACGGTAATTTGCTATTGAGCAGAAATCGACGAACACCGAAATATTCGCCAGTTTCTAGGTTGTAAACTAATAACATGCCAGATGTGAAAATGACCGTTCTCAAAAATAGCTAGGGTTCGTCCGTATCATAAATTAAGTCGTTAGCTGTCCTTAACAATATTGTTTTATATTAAAATTAAATTTAATCTATCTGACTTGAAAGTTACAAACTGATGTATCTATATTTTAAAAAAATTTCTTAGATTGTTAGATTTAATTACCGTATTACTGTAGCGACACCACGATCCAGCTACTAAAAATTTTCGCAACAAACAATTCTCGTTATCGTTTCCCTCGTCCTCTCAACTCATCATTTTCCAGCCACAATTTTTTTTTTCTCCCCGCTGCACACGCAGCCCTAACCGTTTTCGTTCCACGAGCCGCATGAAAATCAGACGATTCGTCAAAACAGCGATCGACGGAGAACGATCGATTATTCGAGCTCGAAACGAGCCTCGAGGAGTTCGCCTCGCGTTTATCGAACCACATTTGTCAAGTCGGGCTCTGTTGAGCGGCGAAGAATAGGGAGGAGAAAAAATAGAGAGAAAGCGTAGAGGATTGTGGTAATGCTCTCCGACTCTCTGGGAGAGATAATCGGGAAGTTTGAATGCGATTGTTCCTGTGGTTACAGCCCGTTTGAGAATATTCCTGAGATATTACAATCTCGTTCCTTCTCGTCCGTTTTTCCGTGCTCTGCTTCTTGCTCTTTTGCGGATTTTTGGCGCG